>FXXK01001958.1:0-19527 GCA_900184695.1 Betula pendula
AACAACTCATAATTTATCAACCACTCAAAAAATAATATAAATAATTTTTTAATTTAATTTAAAAAACTGGAAAAAAAATAATAATAATAATAATATGGAGCGGTGCCAAGCCACCCCTAAAGTTTTTCGGGGGTGCCCCCAAACATTTCGAGGTTGCTTGATCCACCCCTGGGGCACCCCAATTAATTTACGGGGGTGGCTCGGATGGCTTGGCCACCCTCGGGTGGTTCGAACCACCCCAATTTTTTTTTCTTTAATTTTTTTTTAATTTTTAAGAATTAAAATATGACTTTTTATCCTATTTTTAATATATTTTGTTAAAAATGACAATTAATCATTTTTTTTAATATTCAATATAATTCAATTTTTTCTCGGTATCCGTAGAGTAAACAGAATTTGAACAAAATTAGATATCAAAACAGCCCTTAAACTTTCTTTTCTTCCAATTGAACCAGGTTGATTTGGACGAAAAGATCAAATTGACTCAAAATAGTTTAACCTAGAAATTGCAATGAATATGCATTTGTGGAGAGAAAACCCTAAGAGAGAGTGTGCGCGTTGTTGGTACCAGGGAAAGGGGATGCGAATGGTCGAGGTCGAGCACGAATGTGCGGGTCTTCCTTGGGACTTTCGGCGACCTGAAGCATTGCGGATTGCGCAACGCGCATTTGGTGGTGGTGGGTGGTGGTCCGGAACCGGAGACGAGTTGGAGAGCTTCCGGGAGGCATTTCGGGGACTGAAAAACCGCTCGGAGCACCACCTTCTTAGTATCCGTCAAGCACGTCGGGAGGACTCGCCGTAAAGAGAACGTTTTTGCAGATGCCAGAACGCTAGTAGAAAAGCTGAAATTTGAATTGCTTGAAAAAACTGCACTGTTGACATGGGAAAAAAGAACGACGACAACCTGTTTAAACTTGATACGAAATTATATCACTTACAGCAATTACGAAAATATATCACATAAATTAGAAAAAAAAAAATAAAATAAAAATAAAAACATGACGGTTTAAACTATTAACCCATTTGTTGTAATCGCTTAAAAATATTTTGGGTTAACTTGATAGGCAATCATTTAGACCCGGTCCAACTTCGGTCTTCTATGGTTGTGGAGATTTGTTTTTAGATTTCAAGTTTCTATGTGGTTGTGGTTTATGGGTGAATTATTTGACACGACCTGCGAACCGACACGAACACGCATGAATTTTTCCGGATTTCGGGTTTGGCTTAAACGGGTTTGAGTCCCATTTTATGACCGGGCAAGTACGGGTCAGACGGTCAAATCACGCCGGGTTGACCCGGTTACCCGGTACCAAAAAAAAAAAAAAATTGAAACTTGAACGCAAGAGCCCGTTTTGCTTTTGACAGTTTTGTAGTGTAATAAGTCTTCACGCCATCCGATTTTCACCACAGAGACCCACTTTCAGTCTTTCCCAGTTTCACTTCTTATTAAAACAAAGAGATTCACACATTACAGTCATTTTTAAAAAAAATTTCAGTTGGGAAATGGGAAAGGAAGGGCTGTTAACCGAAACATTTTATGGAGAAGAATCTACTTGTGTTGGTTAATCATTGTGATTGACTTCGTAAAAAAAAATTGAAAATGGTATTCAAGCCATCACTTTTGATTTAGCTTATTCTTAAGACGTAAAGTGTTTCATAAGCACCTATAACTTTGAAAATAATATTGAAAAATTACGTGTGGTAGGATTCAGTTGCTTTGCATTGGTTGAATATGGGGAAATGCTTGTTTGTTTAATAACCGTACTTGAGATAATTGAGATATTGTTTGTTTATTTCCCTTGTATGAGTTGTATCAGACTTTATATATATATATATAAAATAAAAAAACCTGAAATATTCCGGGTCGTTTCGGGTTGTGTCGGGTAAGTTTGACCCGTTTACCTAATCGTGTCAAACGGGTCGGGTGGTTTCGGGTTGATACGATTCGACCCGTTAAATAAACGGGTTAAACGGGTCGTGTCGTGTCAACCCGTTAAAATAACGAATCGTGTCATGTTGACCCGTTTAATAAACGGGTCGTGTTCGTGTCGAGCTAAACGGGTTAGCGGGTCAAGCGGGTTGACCCGAACCCGACCCGCCAACCCGTTTTGACACCCCTAACTGCAAGTGGCCTAGGCGATTATTCGGTTATCCAGTTGCGGTCATTTTCGATTTTTCGAATTTTTTCGAAATATCCGGTTATAGCAGTTAATAATCACACTGCTTGTATACTCCTAATTGTAAGTATATCAGGACAGAGAATCGAAAAGAGTATGAGAATAACCCCAATTTCTCAAGATACACAGAGGAAGAAAGTTAATCTTCTCTGAGATGGGCAAAATCAGAATTTTTTTTGTGTGGGGGTCTGAACTTGTGGGATAAATAAATACATAGATGTAGTACTTCTATGTGTGTGTATACACGCGTTTATATAAAATAAAAGTAGACAAGTCTTAAACTTAATTTCATACTAGGTAATAAATTATAATGTGTATACAAAAGTTACATGTCTATAAAATCATCTAAAAAATGAATTTTCCTATCGAATACAAAAGTTTTATAGTTTGCTATATACATGTAAAAAAAAAATGACATCTTTTTTGAATTATGCTCCACGACAGTCTTTCATAGATAAAATTTGTCTATTATCATCTATGTAGTTAAATCTTTGGCAATTTATTTCTCAATTCTTAACAATCTTTACCAATTTATTTAGAAAGCTACATCTAAGGGAGGCCATAGTATAGAAAATTATATTTTTGTAAGGACTATAAATTTTTTTCAAGTGTCGAGTCGGATCAGGATTAGAAATTCTGCCTATATCCCAATGAACAGAAATTTCCTACAAATTAAGTTGTAGGAAACATCTAAAAAAAATGACATGTATTTTCTTACCATCTGAGAAACACATGTTTTTTTAATAGCATGTATTTTTTAATGTTTTTTAATAGTATTAATAATAAAGCATGTACTTCTCACAAACTTAAATGACACATATAACTTTTAAGCCTATCTTAAGAAACACATTTTTTTTTTAATAGCATGTACTTTTTATATATTTTTTAATAGTATTAATAAATAAGCATGTGCTTCTCACATACTTAAGACGCATGGAACTTTTGAATCTATCTACATAGGTTCAATTGAACAAGTCTAAACATTCTAAGCCCATCAACGTAGGTTCACTCACCTATGAGCTAAACTAGCGCTAAGGTAATTGATGTTACAATCTCTACCTAGTCAAAGGTGGCTATGAAACCATATCAATGAGACAAAAGTGGTCGTGCAACCACCTCAATAGGGTAAAGATGGATACATGACTATCTCTTTAGGTCAGAGGTAGTCATGCGGCCACACCCTATCATTCATTAAGGATGGCCACGCAATTACCTCTTCTCATCTTTTGGGGTAGCTGAATGGACTCCTTTATTTTTTTTATTTGTTCGAAAAAATTTCACTTAATCTTTCTGAATTGTTATTATTTTTACAATTATCCCCTTTAAACTTAAAAAATTTTCAATTTAGTGTATCAATCTTTTAATTTTTTATTTTTTTTACCTATTTGTTAGAATTTTCTGTTAAATCCTATCAAAATTCTCCTGAAAAAAAAAGAGAAAGATTCAGATGTGCGTATTTTTGTAAATTCCGTTAAATCTTGACCAACGCATAAATTATTGCATTTTTTTTTTCTTTTTGTTAAAAAAAATGATATTTTTAAAATTTTAACATTCTTCCGTTAGGATTTAACGGAAAATCTTAATAGGTGAAATTGAAAAAAATTAAAAGATAGATACATTAAATTAAGTTTTTGAAGTTTAGGAGAGCAATTGTAAATGTGATAAAAGTTTGAAGAGGTTAAGTGAAATTTTCCTTATTTGTTTTTAATTTTTTATAAATAAAAACAGGTTCCACAATTAAAAAAATAAGCATGGATTTTTTCAAAGTAAACATGTTCAGGTTTGTTTATTTGAAAAAGCAAAACACTAACAATTTTTTTTTATATTTTTTGTACCTCATTAAAAATGCTTTATAAATCTGGAGCCTACTTTTCAACTTTATGTCATATCAATAAAAAGAATTTTTTTAAAAAAATAAAAATTAGTTTTCGACAAGTTTAATAAATAAGGTCATTTTGTATACCCCTATTTCAATTTGCATTGCCTTTGTAGGAACCAAAAACAGGTTAGAAAAAGCCTCTTTCGTAATATACTCAATAGCACCTTTTTATTTTATTTTTTATTAAAAAAAAAACCCTTCTAAGTTTGAAGGAATTAACTAATAACACTCGCTTTTTTTTCCTTTTCCTTTTTTTCTTTTTTCCAAAGTAAAATTCGTTCTTTTCTTTATCTCTGTAACTGTAGACGTCTGTCGGAAGATTCTTTCCGGTTTCCATTGCTTTTGTTCGATACCTTAAGCTCGCGCGTGCGGTTTTAGGGTTTGCTGGACCTTTCGAAATCTCTCGCAGGTACTTTGAATTCGATTATTTCAGATTCAATTTTTTTTTTTTATGTGATTCAGAAGTCGTACTGAAGTCAACTGTATAATTCGAAACCCTAGCCCTTGTTTGGCCGCCGAGAAAGTACTAGAAAAGAATAAGGAAATAAGGTTTTTTGCTTTTAATCTTTGTTTTGGTTGCTGTTATGGTCTTTGATTAAGACGATTCAGCCTAACTTAGCTAAGTGGTTGTTTTAGGAACAGTTGAGTTGAATATTTCTTATTTGGATCTGATATAGCGAATTATCGAAGGGTCAAAATCCTAATGTATTTTTAGTTTCCTACATTTTCTCACCTACCAAACGGAGTTGAAATTACTGGTTTTATTTTTTTATCTATTGATGTTTGAAGCTTAATTACTTGCTTGACTTTGTTAATTTTGATTTTTAGGTTTTCTAGGCTAAAGAAGCTAATTATGTTCCGTTAGCATGACTTGAATTGTGTGAATTTGCAATTAGGTTCCTTTTATGAAAATACTTATGCAACTTGGAATTCTTATTTTGTGTTGATTGTTTATCCGGCGAATTTGAATTCGTAGTTTTGGACATTGAGTGAAGACCCTTATTCATATGAAGGATTGCAATGGATTGAGGAATGTAACGTTTTTATCTTAGCAGAATGAGTTTATTGTTTTTAATGATCCTAGTAATAAAAAATTAAGATTAGAAAGTTGATCTGTTTCAATGCCATACAACCCATTCATATGAAGGATTGTAATGGATTGAGGAATGTAACGTTTTTATCTTAGCAGAATGAGTTTATTGTTTTTAATGATCCTAGTAACAAAAAATTAAGATTAGAAAGTTGATCTGTTTCGTCTTTCATTTTACTTATCAAAAAAAAAAAAAGTTGATCTGTTTCAATGTCATACAACTTTTTTTTTTATAAGTAATAAACCAATCTCATTAAAAGCATAAGGTGCCCCTAAGTACATCTTTGGGAAGGCAATTTACTCTTGATTTTGTTTCCTATATTTGTCTTGCAAAAAGTATTGAAACCAGCAGAGTGGTTAATAGACGGTTGTATGTCAATGTGTTATGCAATGGCTAATTGAGGCTTTGTTCTGCACTTGAGACTTCCTTCAAATTCGGATGAAATATTTCAAATATTTGTGAAGCCATTTATTGCCACTTTTGTTTTTAAAAATCATGACTATAGTTCTATGGCTGCAAGTTAAATTTCTACCATGATTGCATACTTGGAATAGAAATTTGATTATGGAGATAGCTGAACTGGTCAGATCACAAGTTTAATGTCTATAAGTTACATCTATGCATTTTAAAGTTTCATGAAATTTCATGTTCCCACTTAATAACGAGAAATCTCTCTCTTTTTTTTTTTCTTTTTTTTTTTTAAACTCTCCCCTTCAGTTTTATCATGGGGGAGAGGGGTAGGGGCTCTTTTGGGTGTGAGTTGACATCCTTCAGTGCGTGTGAACATCTATAGCATGATTATAATAGATTATGATTTCTTAATATTTTGAGTTAACTTGCTCTTACTCAAACTCAATATTTTTTCGATGCTAAGCTATTCTCCCCTTGCTACTATTAGGTTGCTGCATTTGGACTTTGGACCAAGTTGGAGATTAACACAAATCATTACTTGAGTTTACTGAAGCTGATGAGTATGAGCATATAGTCTTCTTGTAATGTCTATAACATGCAGACAGAGTTACAGGTCTCTTTGGACTCTGAGTCACACCTTCATCCAGAGAATATCTCCTTCCAGGATGGGGATCCTGATTTAACCTTATCCACCACAGATGATGTCCTGCCAAAGAAGCCTGGTATGTTATTGTTTATATATTCTTTACTTGATTTAGAGAATGTGGTACTTTGGGAGGTAGAAAATCTCACCTGTAGTTGTTGCATAAATGCCCGATGCAGCAAAAAGACCAACACGGCAATGGGCTGCTTGGACACGTCAAGAGGAGGAAAGTTTCTTTACTGCATTACGACAAGTCGGAAAGGCATGTTATTATCTGTGGATATTTTGGCATTTGATTTGATTACTTTATAGTAATTTCTAACTACAGTACTCATTCCTTGCAGAATTTTGAGAAGATCACCCGCCGCGTCCAAAGTAAAAACAAAGATCAGGTATTTGCCATTAGATTTTCTTCTGATTCTCATTCAGCTCTTTGGAAGTCTTGACTATCTTCCCTAGTCAATATTTTTTGGTGTAATTTTTCAGGTTAGGCATTATTACTATCGACTTGTGAGACGAATGAACAAGCTGCTTGGTCCAGGGCTGGGTTTGGATGCCAAGAACTCTAAAGATACTAATGCTGCAATGCTTCGATGGTAATATTAACAACTAATGGGTTGATTGTTTTTCTTTAATGCATGATTATATGCATCAGATAGATGTCACCATTCCTAGTGATTGGGTTTCCTTTTACTATGTCGTTGATACCCCATAGATACATTAGGGACACAATTATGTTAGCTAATGCAATCTTAGTTTGTTGTTGAGGACGTGTCTCTCTCTGCCCCCCCACCCCCTTCTTTTCTGTTGTAGAGCATACAACTTGGGTATCATTGACTCTTCTTAATTCCGTTGTTTTATAGTAATGCTAATTACTTGGACTTATGCATAGTTAAACATATTCTATCTTTTTCCTTTAAAAATTTAACCTGGCATGATCATTTTCTTTAACTGTGAGTTTGTGTTACAGGTGGTCCTTACTGGAAAAGTATAGCTGCAAAGCCTCAAAGCTTCACTTGAAGCCCCGAAGATTTAAGATATTTATAGAAGCCTTGGTTAGTCAAGACTGTCTAATTTCCATCTTGGAATGCTTTGCTAAACATGAGGTTGATCTCTTCTGCATGTGCTCAACTGACTGATTATCTTTCCCATGAAGGAGCACCAACTCTTGAAAGACCGGAGGAAGAATGTAAGGAAGCGACCTTCCCAGGGGGAGAATTGTCTGTCTCCTGCTCCAAGCACTGTATCAAACCAAAATAGGGCAGCAGGGCAAGATGCTCGCACAGTTAAACTGGTTCTTGTAGATAGTCAAAACATTCAAAAATTAGGATCTGGAAAAACAACATTGAAACGCAATTCGAATGTGGGTGTTAACCGAAGTAACAACAAAGGAGAGTCTACAACTATGAAACCGCCAAGGCAACGACGGAAACCAGGTGATTACCCCCCAAGCCAATTTTTTATTTGAAATATAATTAGCTGCTTGATGATCTTCTCAAGTAGAGTTTCATATGATATCCTTTCCTAGTTTTATATTACATCCCTCAAATTGTTTGGTTTTATGTAGTGGTGCTTATTTGAAAGTGATTTATTATGATGTTATTGTTGGAATCCAATATGCATATTAAGCACTTCAAACGCAGCAGAAAAAAAAAAAAAAAAAAAAGAACAAGCTTCAAGTATTGCATGCTATGCAAATTTCAAAAACTAACAACAAAGCATAAAGATTAAACAAGAATTGCATACCTTGATGCTTGTAAAAACAAAACTTGATCTTTTGCTTTTGAAACACCACAGGTCTTCTCCTCAATGACTATGTGAAAGGCCTAGAGTGTGAGCTCTCTAAATGAAAATCCTTTGAAGTAGCTGTGTAGCACTAGGAGGAAACTTGGACACAAAGTTTCTCCTTTGGCCGCACCTCTCAGGGTTGTTCTCACTTGTATATTCGACCACCCCCTTAATGGGGTATATATAACTTGAGGAGGGATCCTAGGGAAAAATAAAACCTAACTTTAGTGGGCTTAGGACACTTGTCATCTAATGACTTATTCAAAGTTATCATTAATTACAATTTATTCCACTATAAAATTGTCATCTCATGACTTATTCAAAGTTATCATTAATTACAATTTATTCCACTATAAAATTGCAATTGCACTCTAGAATTTATTAAAATATACAAGAGCTCCCCGACTTCTTATAATTGCATTTGATCCCTTTGAAACATCCATAGTGAAATAGAGTAAAATAAAACTACGGTCACTTTGTTTTCATTAACTCTTTATTCCTTGAGTCATCGATTTAATCTCTTGATTATTCTTATATTCTTAAAATTGAATTTCATTGAGTGTATGTATTTTAGTAACTTTTTACTTAAATGCTCAAGTCCGAGACTCAAAATAATTGATTCCCATTAAATATATCTTAAAGAGATATTTTCTATCTCATAATGGATTCCATCTTGAGCACTAGTATTCCTACAGTGCTCCATGTGTTTACCCAATGCATTGCGGTATTGACTATGCAAGATCTCACTCCTAAATACATTAAAGCGACTTACACTTCTTATTTGAGTCCAAATTCCTCTCAAGATTGGGAGTACATGCTATAAGTAGTCGTAGGTTTAAGTTATTCAATTGATAGTAGTTTATAAAATAACAACTCACTGTGGTCTAGTTCAGTATATTCCAAACACTAACATATCAATCAAAAGTCCCTATTTTCATGATGAAGATAGATCATCGTGATTGATATATTATTGTTTTATTAGATGAAATGTCCAAATCAATCTCCAACTACAAACTAAAATTTATAAGTTACAAGGAATTATGATTTACTTATGTGCATTAGTCTCATTAGTACACCTAAGCCATATACAATGTAACTTATGTATTATATTTATCAATTAAATATACAATGCTTGATGTTCTTGTAATTCTCAGCAAATAAATAACTTTCTTAATAACCAAAATGTCATATTAAATGAGTTTTTGGGTACTATCCCCAACAGTTATTATCTGATAGCAGTACCATGAAATTTTTCTAACGGCATGTGAATGTTATATTGTCATGTAAGTAAGATGTGGATGTGAGTTTTGGTCAAAGTGTCGTTGCACTGATACAATGCATCACCAATATCATTACAGATCTCCATTCCAGTCGTAAACCTTGTTTCTTATTACTCTTGCATCAGTATAATAAAATGAAATTTCCCATATTCTCATGTTTAAAAAGTGCTGTAACAACAAAATTGTTTCGGTCTTGTCACTACTGGATGACTGGCAGGTGTTATCTCATCAGCTGCATATAAAAAATGGGAAAAAGCTGCAATTGCTGGGGTTTCTTTAGTTGCTGATGCTGCCGAGCATTTGGAACGGACCACTACTGATAAAGAGGTTGATCACGAGCCAGGTATTGCAGGTGGGTGCCTAGGTGTTTTTTCCAGTTCCCATGTTCCTGAAAGCATTTAAATTCTAGATACATGAAAGGTTTTGACACCATGATGTGTTTCCATTCTAATTTCCAGGCCAAAAGGATTCTGATCCCGTTGGCAAAGTTCTGCCTCCTCTGCCTACTTTTTCGCACAATCTTTTTGTTGAGAGCAATGTGCTCACTTCTATGAAACTCAAGCTCCAGTTATTTCCAATTGATGATATTACTCGGAGAGCCTTGGAAATGGTGAGCACCAAAAAAAAAAAAATTTGAGTTTGATTTGGTATGGGGTTTTGGCAGCTGAATAGTGTTCAGCACATAAAAGTAAATTCATCTCTTTTCTTCTGTTCATCTGTTCACAGGATAAGCATAATCCGTTCCTGGAGCTCACTCTTAGTACCCGGAAGAAGATATCATCAGTTTTGGAACATCTAAATCGCAAATGGGGCAATTCAAGTGTGGCATCTGGAGAGCTAATGCTTTTCCCTTATATTGTTCAAGGGGAAAACCTGGCGGGTTGCCAGAGTTGGACACAGGACTCTGTTGTTAGTGCTGCAGATGTATATGGATTGCTAGGACGGCCTCCAGTTTTCCGTTTAAAGTACCTGCTAATCTCTTAACCAATTAAACGCAATGTCTTTAAGATACATCATTGAACATCATAACTAACTAATAAAATCTCCTTGAAGGTATGGTTGGTTTTCCAATACCGAGCTTAGTTCTGCTGCATTGCAAGCTCCTACAGCATCAAGCTGCATTCTTGGTGAACATAACATGAACGAGGACAATATAAAGGAGAAAATCGCTGGTTCAGCACCCATCTCCATGCCATCTACTAATGCTCGGTCTGTGGATCTCTATGAGGATCAACTAACCTCAGGGAACAAGAACCATGCTCTTCCTCATGCTTCAACTGATGTGCCCAGTGAGATGAATAAGTACACTTGCAAGGGTCCAAACCATAACCTTGTGGAGTCTGATTGTGCAACTAATATATCATGGCACAGAAAGGAGGCTGGTGATGGGAATATCATGAGACAATTAGAATATGTGGTAATTTTCCCTCCCATTTCTCATGCTTATAAATTTTTTATTAAACACTGTTGTGCTGTCAGCTCACAGGTGTGACTGAAGTTCTTCAATGTTTTCACTCATGAGGGCCATGTAACCCTGCATAATATACCAAGTATTCTTTTCATGTAGCTTTTCTTTTTGCCAGAGCATAGCCTATTTTAAACTAGAAATTTGTTCTAGATCCCTTATAGAATACATCTTCATGATATTAATCCTGCTTCATGCTTTGAGTGTGTGAAAAGCTGGTTTGCTGCTAAAGCAACAAATTCAGGCTCTCCCTCAATGAATTTTATCATATTATTTATCTTTGAATGTTAGATTTCGATGAGATTTGCTTTCATCATAGCATATTAGGGACAGGTGAGAATTTACATCTTATGGGGGCCGAGCTGGGGCCTGAGTGAAAGTAGATATGCATTTGAGGGTCCATGATAGAATACACAGACACTATTATGTATAAAAAAGGGCAAAATGCAAAAATAATCTTGTGGGGGCCACAATAACAAATTAAAAATTCACTTCAGGTGCATGCACTAAAAAAGGACCAGTGATTGGGGATACTTCAGCTTTCCTAGATATGGTAATGTCTATTCCCATCAATCATTGTTATCCCATGCAAGTAGCATTCTTGTTCAGCATTCTCTTCCTTCTGAAATCTGAAGGCAGACTCTGTTAGGGAAAGCTAAGTAAAAAAATAAAAAAAATTCCAGTTTACATATCTTAGTGTTGCTAATTAAGTGGGTTTAGACACTAGTGATTGAAATTTGACATATTTGGAGAATGGTTACCACTGAAATGTTTATTCTCGTGCAAATAGAAAGCAAATTTTGTCAAGAAATGCTTTCTGGGTAGCAGATGTTGTCTTAGATTAATAGAGATCGTGATCATTGTCATTTAAATAGCTTCTTGTTGATTATGGAATGGAAGAACCTATTAGTGAAGTCTAAAGTTCTGTCATGAGTAGAATCCATATTTATGGTGCCATTTTTTTTAACATATAATTTTCTCTGTAAAATACAGGATGACCTGAGATTAAGTGCTGGGACTGCACTATCAGCTGGGGAGTGGGCTGATACCCTTACCAATATTAGTGTCGGAGATCTACTTTTAGGAGTTTCTCATGATATTGATGCTAATTGCATTGACGAACCTGTTGGCGAAAGCTCTCAGTGCCTTCAGCAGATTCCATTCACTTGTGATTCGTTTGATGCTGCTATTGCTGCTCACATATCTAAGCATCAGGACAAGATGGGATATCAACCAACTCTGTCATCCCATGCATGTTCCATCTGGGATGCTGAAGAAACATGTGATGCCTTTGCATTTAAAAAGAACCCTGTTCTGTGTCAGGAGGATCCAACTTTATCCAGAGTTGCTTCTCCTGGGGACTGCAAACAGACTGCCAGAACATGCTTGGAAGGCGCTGGTTGTTCCGTTGAGGTATTATTTGCATCGATCTATAATTAAGCAATCTTACTGCACAGGAGTATGAATAGTTGCTTGTAGAGCGAAAACAGATGTAATATCTATGGAGTTTCTTGCAGGAGTTACCTGAAGTAGAGAAACCTGTGGAAAACCCTGCACAAGGAGACCCTGTGGATGAGTCTCAGACTGATTCACCTATTCTGGACAGTTCGGCAAAGGATTTCAGCACACTAGCAGATATATATTGGGTATGTTTCCTTTAGAGCACTTTTCTTTTATTTTTAAGCCCCATAACCCATTAGGAGCTTGCTGGTTGACATCTTGAAAGGCATCTCCATAATTACACCTGAGAAGCAAGGTCATTTTCGTAATTACACCCTGTCCAGCATGGTGTCAAAATGAACAAATGACATAAGTTTGTGAATTGTGAATCAGAATAATATTTACCGTCATTTTTCACCTTTCAGTAGGCTTTTAGGGATAGTTGACTTGATTTAATGGTCTCCATATGCAGCCCGATTCTTTAGGACCGCTGGATTTGGATACACCATCTTCTAAATACCATAATGAAGATATGATTCTAAGTGATAGCCTTAGCGGCTTGAACCGTCTCATAGCCAGCAGCCTGGATGCATTCCAAAATTGCTCATTTTTTGGGTTGGACAAGAAAGAATCAGCAGCGGTAGAAGCTCGAGAAGCTGCCTCCTTTTCAAATTTTAAGATTGGTAGTGGGGTTTGAGCCTTTTTATGTTTGGAGTTTAGTGAGGATAATCATTTTCCACGTGCCTGACTTGAGAGGTGTAGATGGAAGGGCTGTACAATTCCGGTGTTGTGGTTGAAGTTTATCAAAGAGTCTTCCCCAGTTGTACAAAAATAGACATGGAATAACTTCATACAGTTCTGTATTCCACCGTATATCTTTTTGTTATGTGGCTGTATATTATATTTTCATAGATTTATGTGAGGAAATGTACAATCCCAATGGACATGAAGAACAAAATCATCTGATTTAACATCCTGATATGCTTGATACTTTTTTGTCAGAGTCAAAATGTTATACATGCTAATGAACGAAAATCTCGTAAAAAATGTTGAGGCCCGAACCCATGTGCCAAATGCACGATAATAGAGCTTCCACATCATGTGGTATGAAGATTATGAAAGCAGGACTGCACATATGGGCGGTTAGTAACAGTTAAGAACGGCTAATCGTCACGAACCGCTAATTTCTAACTCTGTAATTGTATGGGTGGACAGTTGATTTGTAAAGGGCAGTAGACGGTATGATTAGCGGTGATAGAGTANGGCAGAGGCAGTTAATAATTGTTTCTGCCTACCCTTAATATATACAGACACCAAAACGAAGTCGTTTTGGTATAAGGTTTCATATCAAAACAGTAAAACAAGCCTAAAACCATCTAAAACATGCTTTAAAAAGAAGCCCAAAAAGCCCATACTTGATTGGTGGTTACTGTGATGCAGTTTGGGCATAAGTAACCTTCAACTGGTGGTGAGGACTGTTGTTAACCGCTTGTCCTAGACAGGCGGTGCGGTTACTCCAAACTGCTAATTTTTAAAGGTGATACAGCTAATTGCCCCCACCTGTAAATCCCTAGTAAGAAGTGTTTTTAGGTAAAAACATTTAGGTAAAAACATTTAGGTAAAAACATTTCTCATTTTCGAGCATTTATTTAAAAAGAGAAAATCTCTTACCAATGTAATAGATATAGCTTAAATCTTTATAATTGTGAGTCTTAAGATAAATGTGCATATGTATAATGTATGCATGTGTGTGTACACATGCATGCCTGCTTTTATAATNCTGCTTCTGGCTACCCTTAATGTATACACACACCAAAACGACTTCGTTTTGGTATAAGGTTTAATATCAAAACAGTAAAACAAGCCTAAAACCATCTAAAACATGCTTTAAAAAGAAGCCCAAAAAGCCCATACTTGATTGGTGGTTACTGTGATGCAGTTTGGGCATAAGTAACCTTTAACTGGTGATGAGGACTGTTGAGTCTGTTGTTAACCGCTTGTCTTAGACAGGCGGTGCGGTTACTCAAAACTGCTAATTCTTAAAAGCGATGCAGCTAATTGCCCCCACCTGTAAATCCCTAGTAAGAAGTGTTTTTAGGTAAAAGCATTTCTCCTTTTCGAGCATTTATTTAAAAAGAGAAAATCTCTTACCAATGTAATAGATATAGCTTAAATCTTTATAATTGTGAGTCTTAAGATAAATATGCATATGTATAAAGTATGCATGTGTGTGTACACATGCATGCCTGCTTTTATAATGAATATATATATTGTAAATCATATACAGACTAAAAATTGGATTGTTTAAGATTTTAAATAAGGTTATACAATATAATAGAGATTGTCCATTTCATGATAAAAAAAAAAAAAAAGTATATATTACTACAAATATAAGGTTTGATGATGTTAATTTTTATAAGTTTATAAGTAAAAATCAATTTATCTTATTAACACGACTAATAAAATCTTAACAATAATTATTATTAAATTACAAAAAAAACATAAAGAAGAATAATACTTACATAAGGAAATAACAAGTTTATTGACAAGCTTGAGTTCGTTAAGAAAAATAAATGAACTGAGTTTAAATAGATTATTAGCTTGGACGACGATCCGATAGTTGCATACTTAGGTTACTATGATTGAGTTCATGGATGTCGGATGTCTTTTGCATTAGACTCATGTTTTAGTCTAACTTTTGTATTACATCAATTTATTGTATTTATAAACAATGTTGATGTATTTGGCTCATATCGTATGTTACACTCTTGTATAGTCATTCTTTTGTATGTATGACACAATGTTAAAGCTTTATAAATATAAAAGTTCATGTTAGCTCTGTATGTTATGCATTTGTTATATTATGTAGGTTGTTTCCGCTGCAATGTATAAATCTCTGATGTGATATACTCATTTTACGATATACTATTAGGTATGTAGAGGTGGTTGTGATGACTTGTTTCAAAAAATATTTATATATACGTTTTGAATCGAATCGTCACAGTGGGAAAAAAAGCCATTTTTATAGTTCCTCCACAATCTTTGTAACCTTCCAAAATCCCTGTTCCTGTCAACAAAAGGTCGTATACAACTTCTTGAGGTAATCTCTTCCTCAAGCAATACTTCTTATATGGGCACACATTGGACCCTAGTATTCGGGAGTTGGTAATTGCAAACCGCTAAAACAATTTAATGCCATCCATATACAGATATACTCTATTAAAGCTCTTTTATTCTCATCCAACTCTTGTTCATTATTTGATTATGTTGGGACAGTTTTCGAATCCGACAACACGTGGGCTTGCAAAAAAAGAAATATCAGACACAAGAGCTTGCCGGGGGTTGTCTGGCGGGGAATAGCTCTGATGCCTAAGTTAGTTCGGTTCTAAGAATTAATTCTAGTAATATTGACTTAGGATGTTTCTGATTGTGTTACTTACTTGGTAGACGAACTTTCTCCCTTTTTATACGACGACGTACTCCCCGAGACTCATTTAATGAGCCTCATGTGGGGGGGCCCTAGGCGGCCCCTTTTTCTCCTAAGCCTATACTGGCCAATAAAGATTCTGCCAGGTGTTAGAACACGCATTGATCCACGACGCCTAAATCTCGATTCGCAGGTCACATCAATCACATCTCTGGAGCAGGCGGGCCTTGGGGACGTGTAAGGGTGGAACTCGAAGTCGGCTTCCTTAAATGCAAGTCTTAATGAACCTTATCATTTCTTCATCAAGGTTTATTACAACTCTTTATTAGAGAACCGAACCTAAGTTCCTATGGCTCTCGATGGACGTGACCGAACCATAGAAGTTCGGGCGATCATTATGCGGACCTATGCTCTTATTGTCGATTGGGCTGGCAAGCGGGACTTAGGCATTTACCTTTTTTTGCCCAATTCCCAACATATTAGATTATTAAAAATAAAACAAAGTCAAATTATTGGGTTAGGTAGACATAATTGTTTTAATAAACCTCCAAAGTCAAATTTTTATTCTAAAATTGTTGACCTGGTTTTACCTTAACCCATATGTTGGCTCATAAAGCATAAAATTTAAATTATAATAGAAAACATAAAAATGGTATTAGTAATTCGAAAAGAGTTCCTAGTAGCTAGCTCCAAGCGCCTTCCCCCAATGGATGCAAACTAGGGTGAAGCTCACGCTGCCTCCTGGCAGTGCAGCAAGCCTCCCTTTTTGGCTCTTTCCCTCTCATCTTAGAAGGGAACTCTCTCACTACCATTCTCGCCATCAACCACCCTCAGCTCTCCACAAAATGGGCTTCAGCTCCCATTTTTGCAGACATCAACCAGCGGCTCAATTCCTTCCCGAGTTGGTCTGCTTTGAAGATTACTAGATGTGCAAACTCATTTGTATACCATACTGTCAAATGGGCTGCTTCGAACCTAGTATTTGAAAGCATTCTCATCACTTCTCTCATCCTCTTCTCTGTAAGGTTTAGAAGTGAAAAAGATCCCCCTTTGTAGTTTCAGGTTTTTTCCCCCCTTTGTTTACAAAAAAAAACAAAAATTCAAAAAGAGTTCTAGTGACAGTATGTGTACGTATAAGTAGCTTAGAAGATTAAAAAATAGGTCCAAAGAGAGAGTAATAGAACTTCTATACTGGTTGTCAATAGTTGCTTCCATTACCAAGATTCATTTATTTGTTTTTATTTTTATTTTTTATTGATAGATAAGTGCATTTTCTCAATACAAACAACAGAAAGCAATTAATTCCAAATTTGGACACAGTCTAATAAAGGGACCAAACTTGGGGATTGGGATTGAAGTCTCCAATACGCTCGCCGGCAGTACTTTTAAGTATTAAACGACTTACACGAGTAATTATTTTAATGTCATTCGATATAAAAAGATGACAAACCACAGATAGAGTTCACGTCGTCTTCTCAGAAACGACATGATTTTTAAGGAGACGAAGTCATTTCAAAAATAACAGACGAGAAGCTAACTGCCATTTCATAATAAACGACGTCCCATTTTTAATTAAAAAAAAAAAAAACGACGTCCCATTTATGAAGTGTTAGTCAAACACGAAAACATCAATAATTTTATTTATTGAAAACATTTTTCATGAAAGAGAGTAATTTTGCGTCAAAATAAATGCAACAAAAATGACATTGAAAGATGATAGGCCGCATAATGATAAAACCGGTGGGGGACATTAATTATTATTCGGTTGGAACAACTGATCATGATGTAATTTTGACAGATTTGTACAAACAATTGGCAACCACTACCTACATGGGCTGGGCCAGGAATTAATTAGAAATTGATTTATAGTTAATTTTTATAAATTAATTTGATAAAATGATATGTATTCTGTAATATGTGAATATGTGTTTTTTATTGGTCTTTTTAATAACATTAATAAGAAAATATATTTTTAGAAACACATATCATTTTATAATTAAATTAAATTCGTACAAACTAATTTCTGTTCTATGGACTACAAGAGTTGGCTTCTATCAATAAAATATTGTCGAAAAATAACACAATGAAAGCTTGCTTTTTAGTGTCTATATCATCTATATTTCTGTTGAATTGGAATGCTTCATTTATTATAGATATATATATATATATTTTTTTTGTAAATTAAGGATGAATAGAATTTGACAACTTAATGAATATATACGAAAAATGGATGCTAGAATGCGCGAAGAAAAAAAAAAAAAAAAAAAAAATTTTTCAAGCATTATTGGGAGATGCACCGTTGTGGTCCCATGTGTCATCCGACTTTCTTTGTAATTCTGATTTGACATCATTGATGAATTGATTGAAATTCTTTTCTGATGATCCATGGGTGGTCAATGCAGTCTCCAGTATCCTTTTGAGCTCCTTCACATTCTTCCTCAATTCATCAGCAAATTCTCCACTCATAAGGCGACTAATTTTTTCTGCAACTTCCTCCCGTGTGATTGACTTCTTGTCACAAAGATTAAGTCCGATCCTCCAATCATCGACCACCAATTTCCTATTAGTGAATTGATCACTCAGCAAAGGGAAACACAGCAGTGGAACACCACACCAAACGCTTTCTAACGTTGAATTCCATCCACAGTGACTTATGAACCCTCCGATTGTCAGATGTGAGATCACAGCAATCTGGTGGCACCACGGCACAATCAAGCCTCTACCTTTAATCTCATCTTCAAATCCAACGGGCAGGAAATCAGTTTCGTCAGATTTTACAACATTAGGGCGAAGCACCCAAATGAAGCTCACTCCACTAAGTAAAACCCCATTGGCTATCTCTACAATATCTTGTTTGCTAACGGGAGCACAACTACCAAACGAGATGTACAAAACTGAACCATGTGGCTTGGTGTGAAGCCACTGGGTGCAGTCTGACTCGGACCATAGGCTAGTCGGCACAATGTTTGTGGCGAACCCAGTGGGGAAAACTGGTCCAATTGCATATATTGGCTGCTTTTCTTGTAAGGCTGAGATGGTCTCGGATTCAAGCTCTTGGACAGTGTTACAAACAATAAAGTCGGCTCTTTTTACATCCTCAAATGCCTTGTATATGATGCGGTGCGCCACCGTTGATATGTTGTCGGTTGCTTGAAGAAAAGACATCAAGTCCTTTGGTTCGATGGCCTTCACACCGGGTATGTAGTTGATGGTATCCTTACGATTATCTAGTAAATTAGTAATGATATTAAAAAGTAAAATCACCAAAATAAATAAAGATTTTTTATTTTACTTTTTATGTTTCGGCACTTCGGTTCCATCATTTAAAATTGGAGAAACTTTATTTAACCTTTTGAATTATCGTCATTTTTGTAATTATTTTTCTAAACTTTGAAAGTTTTCAATTTAATTAATGTATCAATCTTTTAATTTCATTCATCCGTTAGGATTGCCGTTAAATCAAGTTAAAATTTATAAAATACGTATAGTTTTTTAAAAATAAATATATAAATAAATAAAAGTTAAAGATTTAGAGACGAATATTTTTGTAAATTCTGTTAAATTTTAACCAACGCTTAATCCTTACAATTTTTTGGGTATTTTGAGAATTTTAATACCTCTCTGTTAAGATTTTGGGTATTTTGAGAATTTTAATACCTCTCTGTTAAGATTTAATAAAAAATTTTAATGGATGAGTGAAATTGAAAAAAATCCTAATAGATGGATGAAATTGAAAAAAAATATATATTAAAAGATAAATACACAAACTAAGAGTTTTTAAAGTTTATAAAGGAATTACAAATATGATAAAAGTTGAGGATGGTTAAGTGAAATTTTGCCTAAACTTTAAGAATATGATTATAAAAGTGCCTAAACATCACGGCAAAATGTATTTTCCCAAAAAAAGAAAAAAAGAAAAAATGGAG
>FXXK01001958.1:31721-74605 GCA_900184695.1 Betula pendula
TGATGAATTGAGGAAGAATATCAAGGAGCTCAAAGGAAGGCTAAAGAATGCGTTGACCACCCATGGATCATCAGAAAATAATTTCAATCAATTCATCAATGACGTGAAAACAAATTACAAAAAAAATTGGGATGACACATGGGAACACGTACAACGGTCATCGATCTTCCAAATTTCAACACGTTAATTAGCTTTCATTGTGTTATTTTACCATAATGATGTAATATTTGAATCCAACTCTGGCGGCGCGTTGTGGTATAGTTTCTTTTTAAATAATGCCATATTTTATTTTTATCACGGCCTTATTTTGTTGACGATAGAGTTTGTAGTTAATTTTTACTTTAATAAAATTATGTGTTTTAGCAAGTAAAAATAGATGTTTTTTTTAATAATATGATTAATAATAAAGACATATATTTACAATATATGTCATTTTATTAGATTAATTTATAAAATTATATATAAATTAATTTATATTAATTTTTGTGCATTTGTTGACAAGGCAGTTTGAATGATTTTTTTATATATTATTATAAATATGGCCACAAGTCCCTTTTCTAAACTTCCACTTGCCCTGTTGTCCACTAGATTCCAGAGGGATGTTCCTGAGACCGACATATAAATATTATTAGATGTATGGTGGGTCCACATTTTGAACTTATTGACGGAGGAAAATGAACAAAGACAAAAAAGATTACCCCAGCTGGCCAGCTCCCATTTGTCTACATGCTGCACATTATTGCATGCTGCTAGCCTTGGTTATTACGTAGAAGGATCCTCTCCATTTCAAAGGGAATGGAAAGGAGTGGGTCAAGCCAAATTTAGTGATAATTTTGAAATTAAAAAAAAAAATTATTTCAAAGGAAATAAAGAGGAGTCAGTCAAGTCAAATTTTTTATTACAAAATTGTCATTAAATTTGACTTGATTGGTTCCTCTCCATTTCCTTTGAAATGAAGAGAATCCTTTTACGGTTATTACTAGATATTTCATCTGAATTTTTGGAGAGAACTGGAGTTGTCAAATAATAATTTCTAATGAAAGAGGAAGATCTACACTCAAATATATATATTAGTTGGGACGGCACGTGTAATGCACGTGCTTTGTTCCTAGTGTTATATATATATTATAATTTTAATATTATAGATATATTATATTATAGTATATATTTAATATCTAGATTATTGGCAAAATATATTGAATTTTCTATAAACAATAAAGCAAAACTATAAATTGAATAAATATGATACACTAAAAGAAAACGAAAAGAGAGTTAATTTAGATAGTACACATATCATTATTCAAATCAAAGGGAATTGAAAAATATATAGTACATTCATGTTTATGGTATTTATCTCAACCATCCTATAGGTACATAAAATTGTAATTTCATTAAATGTTTCTTCATTATAATGTATCATGAACCTTGAAAAGCTATGACATTTGGATAAACCATATTGCCATAAATAGCAAACCTTTAAAAGCATGCATGTATGTATCACAATAATAGCATATCTATTTTTATATTTTCCTTTCAATAGTTCTAAAGTATGTACATAAACACTAATAAGAGTATGTCACCATCCAAGCATGCATCTAACTTGATCCAACAAAACTATTAGCAACTACAATTAGTTCAAGTTTTCTATTGTGAGTTGCAATTTTAAAAAATGAATTTGTTTGTCTTTGTCTTGCACGATTGCTTGATAATAAAATTTGTTTAAAAAATACATGACTTTACAATTTAGTTGGTCAACAGAGTTGATGAAGTTGTGAATTCTTGAGATGTTGAAATTGATTGAATTAATTGATCTTCGTTTGGTAGCTCTTGCATAGTAATGTTGAATCTTTGGCGTGGTCCTCAACATCCATCAACTAATGTAGCTCTTAGCCGAATAATGAATTCTTTTTCCAAAGAAAGCATTGCAATGCTTTGTATATTAGTAATGCTCTCCTATTTGTAGTAAAGGTATGAGATGTTTGATAAAACATAAAAGTAACAATAAAAGGAGAAAAAAAAAAAAGAAAAAAAGAAACCAAGAACACAACCTTTATACCTAATTATATATTCAAACATAGATTGTAATATTCAACATAATTCAGATTTCTTTTACATAATCAAGCGAGGAACCAAATAGAACCCAAAACACAATCCATAATAAGCACACAACTCTTGATCGCGCTTAGAAATCAAATTTAAATTTATAAACACTCGCAATAGCACGAATCTTTGTAGATAGGTCTATATTGAGGGATCGAACCACAGGGATTGTAAAAGGTTGTGTGATATGGAATTTCTAAGACTTTACCCAACTTAACCCATAAACACAAGAGTTGGATTTTTAAAACTAAAAACTAAACAACTAGAAAGCTTTTAAACTAAGTTATCCAAAATTAAGTTAAAAGAGTAGGGAGGTATAGGGAATTGATTTCACTCAATCCTTATACCACAAGAGACTAGTTTTAGCATGGATTTCACACAAAAGCATGGAATGGAGTGTGTGAAGGGTGTCAATCCTCACAACATCTCATCAAGAATATACTTTAAAAAAGAAATCATAGAGCATCATAGCTACACTCAAATCACCCACCTAATCATCTAAATGTGAGGTAATCTAAGCTCCCTAGCATGCAATATAAACCCTTCTCAAAGCCTACACAATTCATGAAATAAGCATAAAACATCTTAGGTTTCCACCCCTCTTTCCAACTATTCTAAGCTAATTAACATAGATCAAGTTGTGGTCCCTAGCATGCCCTATCAAACTTACACAAATCATGTCAAAAAGTATCATTGCATAGCTCATAAATCAATCAAAACATAGACAAAGAACNACAAGTTTTCTATTGTGAGTTGCAATTTTAAAAAATGAATTTGTTTGTCTTTGTCTTGCACGATTGCTTGATAATAAAATTTGTTTAAAAAATACATGACTTTGCAATTTAGTTGGTCAACAGAGTTGATGAAGTTGTGAATTCTTGAGATGTTGAAATTGATTGAATTAATTGATCTTCGTTTGGTAGCTCTTGCATAGTAATGTTGAATCTTTGGCGTGGTCCTCAACATCCATCAACTAATGTAGCTCTTAGCAGAATAATGAATTCTTTTTCCGAAGAAAGCATTGCAATGCTTTGTATATTAGTAATGCTCTCCTATTTGTAGTAAAGGTATGAGATGTTTGATAAAACATAAAAGTAACAATAAAAGGAGAAAAAAAAAAAAAAAGAAACCAAGAACACAACCTTTATACCTAATTATATATTCAAACATAGATTGTAATATTCAACATAATTCAGATTTCTTTTACATAATCAAGCGAGGAACCAAATAGAACCCAAAACACAATTCATAATAAGCACACAACTCTAGATTTAGATATGAGCAAATCTTTTCAAGCAAAAAAAACACAAGATATAATTGTTATCTTATTTTTCTTACACTTTCCCATGAACCAAATAACGCAAACAAAAAAAAAAAAAAAAGAAGAAGTATGATTTGATTGAATTGAATCGAATATTCACTCAAACACAAACTGTTTACTTAGTTGAAATGAAACATTGAAGAATGACAATAAAGAAAGATGGAGCCTAAATTTAGTTTTGTTATACTGTAATATTAATTTTCTTAGAAATGTAATAAGACATTCATAACCTATTTTCATAGAATTGAGTAAGAAAAATATTGAGCTACAATATATATATTTTTTTTTCATACCTTAGTGCTGTATAACATTAATTTTTTTTGCTGAGCATTCCAAGAACTTTTCTGCATCTTCTCCAAACAAAGATGTGACTAACGAACCACTTACATCATGTAATTCCACTTCCACTCGACATCTAAAATCAAATGATGAAACATAGAAGAAAAATTTTAGGGAGTTTGATGTGAAAAATATTAAATTTGATCATTTCATATTTGTAAGTTAAAGAAAAGTCATGTATAAGTAGATTGTGCATACCGTGGTTGCGCAACAGCATCTGTTTCTTTGCAATTTAGACAAGCAAATGTTTTATCAACTTTAACACTTGTACTTCTGCTACATTTGTTGCAAGCCATGTACCAAAAAGTTTGTTAGAAGTTGGAAATAATGATTTTTGCTTTTACCTAGAAGTTGAATTGGTGCATTGATTGTTTGTTGGAATTTATAATTTTGATGCAATTGTATTTTAGAAAAATATAAATATAGAAAGTTGATTATATATGAGTTTGTAAGAATGAATGTCTAACATTTTGTATATTATGGTATGTTTAATTGATATAGCAAAAATCGTGTTATTGTTTTAGCTAACTCTGGTATTGCAGCAATATGTGTAACAGTTTTATTGGAGGACATCAAAATGTTCCTTGATTTCAGCATTCCCATAATAAGTTTAACATAACATATCCTAAAAATACGACTTTTAATAAACTTTTTGTAGGAAAATAACATTACCTAATTTTTTATTCAATAATAATCTATTAGATTATGGTGCATGCATACAATATATGAAAAAACAAACAAAATAAACCAAAAGAAGAAGAAGAAGAATTATCCAAAAACCTGGATTAGATTTTAGCATCATTTTCCAACAACACAAAGCAATTAATTGTTTTGATTTCTACAAGAGGGGCGCAAAATGTAACAAAAGAAAAATATTATTCCCAATTTCTACAAAAGAAACATACCTTGCGACTGCCCTAAGAAAGCCTTTCGTCGTCCTCTTTCTTCTTTTTAACTTTAGTTGAAGGACTTGGGGGTTTGGTGTCAAAATAAACTTAAGAATTTCTTTTTTTTTAAAAAAAAAAAGGAATAGTAAAAAGAATACCCCAACATATAAAACTGGAAGATAAACCTACAATTATTTTAAGCAATTCAATCACGCAATCAAAAGTAAATACCAACATTCAAGAAAAGAAAAAAGAACCCCTTAATTGTAAACCATTCTCAATCCAAGCCATCCTAACAATCCAAGAAAGACCCTTCCCCATAAGCCAATCGTACAAAACTGTGAATCAACCAAAATTTAACCGAGAAATCCCAAGGCTTGTAGAAGAAACAAGAACTGTTTAGCAACCATCATGAAGCTACCTTCCTTTCTTTTCTTTGGTTCAAAACATGAAGCTCATTTTCTCCATTTTTGGCCTTAAGATAAACTACCACTAATTGTCAAATATTTAACCACTATCTATAAACATACATGGATAAGATTTCAGCTATTTAAAAGAAAATCGTGATTTTTGAAATATGGAGTGAAACACAAAATCTTTCATTTAGGCTTTAAGTCCTATTATGTTATTTTTAATTATTATTTTAATATTTCACTCATTGATTAGAAAACCACTACAATTACAAGTCTACGAGTCCTCAACCTAAATCTTTGACTACTAATACTTAAATACCCAGTACAACAAATGTATGTATTTCACTACTTTAAGGGTCTGTTTTCTTTTTACTACAAAAAGAAACCAAAATAAATTATTACTCTTCTTCTCTTTTCTTTTCTTTCTTTTTTCCTTTTTTTTTTTTCCTTTTGATGAGCCAAAGACATTCATAAGTTTGATATTATCTTACAAGAATCCATAATAACAATCTAAACAATATGGATTCGTGCTGAAGATGAAGGGGTAGGGGTCTATTTATAGAGGAATACACGGGGTAAAGACTGCTGGTTCAAAACATTATATAGCTTACTTGAACATACGTGTGTACTATACTGACACATATGCAGGATGCATCAATGTTACACGACACAGGCACAAATGTAAGTGTGTACTACACGAACTATTGTTTATGAATGTAAATATCACAGACACGAATATATGTGTCACATGCATAAACATATGTACACGAACGTATGTGTGTATTGTTCACACCAATATTTGTGACTGTTCACACCAATGTTCCTGTGCCAGAAAATTCTAAAAATTCAACCATTGGCAACCCTTCAGCCTTATTTACCTTAAACAAGACTGACCTTACCTTGATTAATTCTTTGGGGTATTACAATTCGCCTCTCCTAGTGAATCCTCCAGCAGTGATTTGGATTTCCCCCCAAGGCTCAGCATCTTTGGGAGTCGAGTACGTTCCATGGGTCATCATGCATGGGCTCCCAACGTGCTAACTATGGACAGGGTGGCTCTTGATTAGCCATAAACCTCTAAATCTTCATTTTTTTAATTAATCTCTCCACTAGCCTCCATAAATTGAAACAATCTTTTGTATCACTACTATGGTCTCGGTCGAATTGGCAATACATGTCCTTCCTGTAACTAGCATGATCAGACTTCATTCGCCCCGACCATTTGAAGTCTGAATCACCTTGAATTTGCATCAACACTTTTGTTGTTGGGGCATTGAGTAGTGTAAACCCCGGAGGTTGCCGCTCGATGAGTCCAAGTCTCTCTGAAATGGCATGAAGTGATCCTCAACTGTTATAATACTTACTAGTAAGGACATTACTACGACACTATTATAATACTTACTAATTGTTGAGAATTGAGCCAATGACCCAATCGAAGCAGATCCATTTGGCAAAGGGCCCAATCGCGATCAAGGTCGCCCTCCTAGCCTCGATCGTTCAAGGAATCGAATGCAGGGAACACCTGAGAGTTATCTTCCTCCTGTAAGGGCGACCAACATGCACGATCAAATGACGTAATTGGCCCATCTCTCCAAATCAAGACTTTAAAGCAACTCTGTTAGCTGTTGGAAGGCGAGTCACGCGAGTTTCCTATCATTCCTTAAGGCACCAAATTTTAGGGAAAAGTACTCAATGTGTCAAGTCCAGACCATTCCGTAACCCCACTAACATCATCTGTAGTGAGGTATCCAAAAGTCAGTTTTAGCTAAATTTAGGCTAAATTTCACAAAAACTTCCCTCCATCAAGCTCGACAAATTCTCTCCCCAAATTAGCTTCTGTTAGAACCATCTCCAAATCTGCCTCACAAAAATCTTTCGCCAAATAATTTCTTCTCATTTTATATTTACCTCAACTTATAGAGGACGAGGCTTACGCTATGGTATTAGTGCGTGTTAACCACAGTGAGGTGGTTTGTGAGGGTGATTGGAGGAGAATTGATGCTAATTACCTCATATGTAAGGTTTTTGCAGGGTCTAAAAGATGCTTAGAAGAGCTATTTTTTGTGGAAAAATTCTTTAAAAATATTTCCAACCATAAAAAAGGAAAGAATATACTAGTGTCATCGTCTAATCAACTAACCCATGTATGCTTATAAAAAAAAATTAAGACTTTCTATGATATATTACGTATGAAGAATTTCCACTTAAAAAATTGGGTGAAGGAGAAAATTTTATCAGATTAAACCCATTTCAATCATTAACCTATGGTTAATGGTCAAAATCTTAAACCATCTCAGTTGAAAGAATTCCACCTAAATTTTAAATTAAGTGGTATGTCATTTTACATGGAAAATCACATTCATTCATTATTTATCCAATAATAATAAATCTAGCATGAGATTTAGTTTTATTAGATTGGGCAATTTTTTGTGCATTGTGGAGTTTGTTTCAAATTGAGATGTTGATGCAGAGGGAATAAAAAAACAATATATATATATATATAGAGAGAGAGAGAGAGAGAGAGAGAGAGAGAGAGAGAGAGACGAGAGTGGGGAGTTTTGAAAAGTGATTAGCTAAATTAAAAAAGATAAGTCTTTTAGCCAAATTTTAGCTAAAGAATGGTGAGTTCATTGGGAATGCTCTAACGACTCCCAACATGAGCGGATGAGGTTATCCTGAACTTAAGCACGACTTGAAGTCTTTTCTCACTTCACATCATGGCCCCAACTTGGGGATCTATGGGCCAGGAATATCAGCTTCATTTAATGACTAAGTCAACCTATATATGATCGAAGAGGAATGAAAGGTAAGCATTCAAACTTTTCGTATTACAAACGCCATATTCCTTTGAACTCCATGCTCACTTAGGCATCAGAGCTAACTCCCGCTGGCCCGCTCCAACAAGCTCCTGTGCCTCATTGTTTTCTGATGCGCAGGTTGCACCTTTTTGACCACGCCGTCGTCTTTGACACTTCACCTACATAAAACTGTCCCAACAATTTGACACCGTATGTGAGAAGCGACTTTGTTTACAGGTTTGTTGCTCCCTTAAAGTAATCCAAAATGGTGAACATTAGATCACAAGGTATTCAAGGAATGTGAAATGTGAAAGAGAACGGCAGGCCCAGGGGGTCCCTTAGAACGAGGAACGTTGGCAGAAATAACATCCGGCCCCCGCCTACCCCAATGCAAGAAATGATCCTAGTCGTCGTCTGGCAACAAGAACTACCTCAAGCAACACCGAAAGACTAATTATGAACAGAGTTAGAGGCTATGCATGCACGGATAGATGCTCTTACTCGCCAAAATGTGGTTTTGAAACATTGTGCCACTGACCTACCGCCACAACGGCATCTTTCTCGCACCGCGACCGACCAACAAATTTCCCGTCTACGCCAATGCGGAGAAGGCCACCAAGGCGCCGGCGCTGGACTAGTCCCTCACCCCAGCCTATTTAATATGGGCCTTATGAGCTTATTTTTGTATTTTGGGCCTTCTTGGACCTATTTTTTAGACATGTTTTAGATGTTTTTTAGGCCTTTTTTTTTAGCATATTTTTAGGGCTTTTTTTTTTTTGCCTAACTTATAAGATACACCATTTTATTTTTCATGAATCATAACAAAGTCTTTTTTCTGGGCAATGAACAACTAAGAAACTTTTCAGATAAGCATCTACTTTTTTAGTGGTGAGAGAGAGAAATTTTTCAATTTGAAATTGAAAGGGAGAAGTGTGATACATGAAAGGGCATGCATTTATGACAATGTTTTAAATGAAAAAGGAGTATTTCCTATTTTAAAGACTCGATGAAATGACAACACGCTGACCAACGTAGCTTGTATTGCAAAATAAAAAAAAATAGGGAACAGTAATTCGAAAAAAAAAAAGAAAAAAAGAAAAAGAAGAGATCGGAAAAACGGTTTCCAAGTTCTTTTGCAAAACACAACTCCAAAATCAATGCATTTAAAGAAGGGCTAATAAAACTGTTTGACACTAGCCAACCATCTCAGCCATTCATCTCTTACAATCGTAACTGTTCATCACTAATAACCCTAAAGAGAAAACAACATTTGAGAGCCTTCCACTCTTCTTCATCATGCACCGTTTGTTCTTTCCGAATTTAGATCCAGCCCAAGCACTACTTTCGCCCCAAATGGTGGCCAACCCACTGCACACTTCTCCTCTCGTTCTCTCAACCCTCTCTCTCTCTTGGCGTGGACGGTAGAAAACCAAGGTAGAGGGGGAAGGGAATGCAATCAAAGCAAAGATTTGCTGGATCTGATCACTTCGTGTCATAGATCAGATCCTCTCTCTCGCTGGCTAAGAGTGAGGGGTTGAGTGAGAGGTGTGACCGCATGAGAATTGAAAGGCTGGGAGATGAGAATTGAGTGGTTGTGTGACTAAGAGTGAGATGCTGAGAGGTTGAGAACTTGAGATCAAGACACTGTAGAATGTTGGTGGCTGGGAGATAAGAGCTGAAAGGTTGAGTGTGTGCAGTGTGACGTGAGAAAATGAAAGGTGCAAAATGAAATGAGAAGAGAAAAAAAAATGACGCTTATAAACCCCAAACCCAAAATGAAGTCGTTTTGGTATACATAAATATAGATTTCAAATATATATTACATATAAGGGTAGACAGTTATTAACCGCCTTTGCCTAACCCTAAAACCGCTAACCACACCGTCTTAGGTGGTTAACAGTTTTTTCCAACTGCCTACAAAAATAGTTATATGGTTATATGATTAACGTTCAGCGAATAGTTAATAACTGCCCGCTTTTACACCTATACTATCGGAAACTATCCCAACACTAACTAATATAAAAAATTTTGAGCATTATAACGGTGCCATAAATATACTACCTAAACTTATTTAAGCATTATAAGAGTGCGATTAAAATATTTAACTTCCACTTTAAAACTATTTGAGCATCCTAACCCTCCTATAAATACACGTAACTATTACTTAAAAGCTATAATGATGTATTTAAAATTCTAAACAATAAAATAAAAAAGCAAGAGTTTAGAGATTATACCCCGTAACTCCGCTTAAGAATGCTTTGAACTTCAAGATCGAGAACCCACTTCTGTAGCTCTTTATTATTTTAGAACCCTCTCAAATACCCTTAAAAACACCTTAAAATTGAGATTGAGAGAGGGAGAGAAGTGTTAGTGTGAGAAAAAGTGAGGAGGGGTTTGGCCTATTTCTAAGCCTGATCATCTCAATCGATCGAGCCACTTTGAGTGGCTCAATCTAAGCCTTACATGTGTCCCTTCCCTCTCCATTCATGCTGCCACGTGGCACTAGCTTGGGCGCCAAGTTTTGCCATGTTAGCAAAACTTGGGCGCCAATTTTTGCCACGTCAACATAGCTTTTGGCTTTAAGTTTGCCAAGTCAAAATTAGGTACTAGGCTTTATGTCAATACCATTATGACTAGGGTTGAAAAGGTGGGGCGGTTATAACCGCACCACAACCGCTAACCACCTAAAATCGCTAACCGCATAACCGCCTTCAAGGCGGTTGGAAAAAAACCGCTAACCGCTTTTTAATATATATAATATATATATTATATATATAATATATATTCATTTATTTATATATAATTATAATTATTAATTATTAATAGCCTTGGGCTGGGGGGTGCGCTGACACCCCCAAGCCCCAAGGCAAAGTTATATCACGTGATATAACTTTGCCTTGGGGCTGGGGGTGTCAGCGCACCCCCACCCAAGGCAAAATTAGTATAAAAAATATCGTTAATCTAATTTTTTTTTTTTTTAAAAAAACATTAAAATAAAAAAATAAATGTTCCATCATTGCCAGACGTCCCAGCCAGTTGTATCCCAAATGTCTTCTTCACTTGACTTTATTAGAGTTATTACACTTTCTCTATCCCCATTTTTCAATTTTCTCTCAAGTCTGGTCTCTCGTCTGTGTTTTGAACTTTTCCTCCAGCTTTTTCAAGAAGCTGGAAGAAGAGTATTCAGTTCTTTTCAAGGAAGAGAACTACCTGGCGCCGAAGGGATGCCACCCGCACGCGATCGTGCAGAATATGAACTATTGCGGGCTCATCTCAATCGCCGCCTACGGCAACACCAACTACATCTCAGCCTCCTTCCAGCACCGGCATCACCCTCAACCACGTCCATGCCGGCACCATTATTTCTCTAACCTTACCGTGATATTTCTTTAGATTCTCTCAGATCTGCGATTTCTACATCGCTATTTTTTTTTTTTGGTGATATTGGATTCTAAATGATATGCTGTGAGTGTAGTTTTTTTATTTTTATTTTTATTTTTTACTTTGCTTTCAGTGTAGTTTCATCTAGCTTTTCTACCATTTTGGTTTTTTTTAAAAAAAAACTTAACTAATATGTTGTATGGGCTTATTGGGCTGAGAGTGTACATTTTCAAGACAAAAAATGCTTTAGAAAGGCAAAAAAAGGTTTAAAGTCAACCCAAAAAACAAGCCCAACACCTAAAATAAGCCTTAAGACCCAATTTAACAAAAGCGGTTATAGGTTTAATAACCGCTAACCGGGGGGTTATAAAATAACCGCAACCGCTTTAAGCGGTGCAGAGGCGGTTATTGTTTTAGAGTAATCGCTTAAGGCGGTTACGGTTATGATTATAGCCAATAATCGCTAACTGCAACCGCTTTTTCACCCCTAACTATGAATTAGCAGACATGCACCCTTACTGTGCACCTTGGTCCATTGAGAATCCTAGCTCGATCGATCGAGCTCCTACAGGCAACATGACCATTTCGCATACTCAATTAGTTTTTAATCTATTTTTGAATCCCGATTGATCTCATTTTTATAGGGCATTCTTGTACCTTATAATCAAGCATTGTGAAAAATATTTTTCCATTATTTTATGTGATCAAATTTCTCAAGCGTTATTACGAATGTCACGGGTGGTTAATACAAAAAAATCGTCCACTCATGTGCGGTTATAGGCAAATTCTGCCCACCTTGGATGAGCAGGTAGTTACTAAAACCCGCCCTCTGCAGAATGCGGAATAAGGTTTTTATTTACCCATATAGTGCAGTTTACAACCTTAAAAATAAGTTCATGTTTTCTCAAAATATTACTATAAGAGGGTGTGAAAATGTTTCACAAAAGTTTGTTGTGTTTTATTGTTTGAATTTTATTTTTTGAGTTTTGTTTTTTGAAAATTATTTTGTGCTTTAAAGAGTGAATCGTTTGTAAATGTTTCAAGAAAAGTGTATTTTAGTTTTTGAAAACAAAAAAGTGTTCTAAAAACTTTAACAAACATAAGTTTTCCAGGTGCAATTAAACATTAGAAAAATGCTGAAAATTTTACACGAAACATTTTACATCGAAACAAAGAAGGACTATATATAAGAACTTGTAAAAGACAATATGAATGACTTTTGAAAAGAAAAAGAAGATCTATCTTTGGGGTTTAGACTTTAATTTTTTTTTTTCCCAAGAAATTTGGGGTGATAGCCACCCCTAACCCCCTCTAGCCACCCACTCCTCCCTCTCTCAAGACAAGGATTTTTTACATTTCAAATAAAATTGATAATATTCATTTCATGGTTAAGATTTAAAGTTAGTACATCTAACGGTTTTAAAAGATAAAATTGACTTCATATACACCATTAGATGCACCAATTTTAAAATCCTAACCATGAAATGAATATTCCATCACTCACTTTTAATATTCCATTTGTTTGTTAAAGGTTTAACTCCCCTTCCCTTTTTTTCCCTCCAAAATCAATTCTACTTTTAATATTCTATCAATTACTTTTTAACAACTTTATTTTTATTTTTTATATTACATCACTCACTTTTTTTTACTATAAAATTAAAAAACTCACTAAAAAACAAAACTTTTTCACTTTTCTATTCAAAAACTTCACAACATTTTTTCTACTTTATATCATATCAATTACTTCTTAGTATTATTTCAAAACAAAAACATCCATAAACCTTTAACAAACGCACCCTCAATTTTATTTAAATTTGAGAGGATCCTATTTCCCTCTCTCAATCGGTGTCAAAACCTGCAATATAATAGAAACCAATTACAAGAAAAATATTGTAATTAAGAGAATATATTAGGCCCATCAAGCGACCAAGTTTGTTTTCGCATGTCCATTGGACTAGACTGGACCAAATTCTGTACCCATTACATATTGGGTACAGATGAGCCCACATATAAATGGGTTGTTGTGGGCTCATCTGTACCCAATATGGGTCCATGACCTTTTTTGGGCAAAGACAAGGGAACTTTGTTGTAGTGTGAACGGCATGCCGTTTTCAAGATCTTATCTTGTATCTGTGATTATAACCACTAATACGTCGCGGATTGTGGCTTCTGTTCGGCGGAGAAAAAAGAAAAGAATATTTCCGACTATTTTGACCGTAAGCAGGTACATGTACATCATAGGAGGAACATTCTAGACACTTAGAATGCCGAAGCTCTGTAGATTCAAGTTTTGTCTTTGATCAGATTCTTCAAAATATAATCCACAATTCCAAATTAATTAAGATATGACAGATGATTAATTAAAGCAGGAAGCCTACAAAGTACACACAAAGCACATGCCAACCAACCCCATCCTTTTTTTTTTTTATATAAAAAAAGCACACACACACATGCTAACCATTACTTTTCAAAGACAATAAAGGGAAATAAAATAAAAAAAAAAAAAAAAACTGTTATGCTTGCCCCCCTCTATTCTACCGCAATTTATAATGTCTTTCAAATTTTTTAGCTTTGTTGATGTACTTTACTTATTTACTATTGGGGTTATAATATTTTTCTTTCCCGATTTAAAATGAAAAAAAATATTTTGTATTAGATAAAACAAATCTAAAAAAAGAAAAAAAAAAAAGGGGGTGGCTTCGATTTATTATGAACTTTTTTTTTTCTTTTGCAGACCAATAAAATATATTTATTAGAGGACATTATAAATTACGTGATAGATTAAGGTGTAAGTATGCCTTTCCAAATAAAAAAACATAAAATCAAGATAATGGGTGATTTTATAAAGTAGAAAAAAAAAAAAAAACAAAAGAATAAAAAGTAGTATTTTTTTATTTAAAAAAAATATGTCGTAAGAAAAGGATCAAAAGACAAAAGATAATGTTTGAGTCGTATACTTTTTAACTTCTACATTTTTTTTATGCGTTAAATTTTTAGTTGTCAGTAGGTGGAATTAATATGCTCCTTTCTGTGTTCCATAACAACTCAAATACTTCCACCTTCACTTAGTTAAAAGTAAAATTCAACCTCAGTTATCTTTTTGGCTAAAAAAAATAAGAAACAAAATGAAGATTTATTTTTGGCTAAAAAAAATAAAAATGAAGTGACTTATTTTATGTTAGTTTTTAATCAATTAAGCTCATAGATATTAATTCTAATTTTCTTCATAAAAAAAAAATCACCACATCATATAACATAATAATTATAAAAAAAGACATTCCTAACATACACAATACCCCTTTTTTTTTTGTAAAAAAAAAAATATATATATATATATATATAAAACTCAATAGTCTATAGTAATTAGACCCAATTTAGGACTTAATAAAAACAAGTACATAGATCTCCAAAATAACACTCCCAACCTTTTCCAAATTTAAACAGGAGAAAAAAAAAAAAAAAAAAAGAAAAAAGAACTCCAAGTTATTCTAGAACTGAAAAACAAGTAAACATAAAAGCTTTTCTTTCCCAACAAGAAACGGAGCAGGACTCCTCTTTATTATCTATAAATATCCCAAACCCCACATTCAGATCCCCATACACTACTACCACTTCCTTTCGTCTTCAGATTTTGTTTCTCCTCTGCAACAGAAATCGTTCTCTTCGTATTTCCGCTCCTCATCGAAACCATGGCGAATCAAGCTGAATCCTCTGACTCGTAAGCCCCCACAACCCAATTCCCAGATCCCCATTTTTCTTGTTTCTCTCTGATCCACATGCAACATCGATCGATTGTTTTTTAGTGGGTTTAATCTGATTGTTTATTTGATTGTGGGAATGTTTTTGGATTTTCAGTAAGGGGAACGAAGAGGGACTTCAGCACGGCGATTCTGGAGCGCAAGAAGGCTCCGAATCGGCTTGTTGTGGACGAGGCAATCAATGATGACAACTCTGTTGTCGCGCTTCACCCCGACACCATGGAGAAACTCCAGCTCTTCCGCGGAGACACGATCTTGATCAAGGTGAGCTTTTCTGTCCCTATTCGGATTGTTACTTGATGGGTTTTTGCTGTGAGTATTGTTGTCGATGTTCTAGGGTTGATTGCTATTGGGATTTTGTGTCGTTGTGTTGAGTTTATGGGAATTAGGGTTTTGGGTGAAGAGTTAGTGTTGTATTATTATCTGGGTTTATGGATTCTCTGTTGGGTATTTAGGATCTGTGAAATGGTGTGTTTTGGGTATGTTTTTGGTGCTTAAAGTTTGGTTTTTTGAAGTAGTTGTTTGGTCTGGTGTGGTTAGTGTTCCGTGGCGGTTATACATTGCTAATATGGTTTACTAAACTGGGTGTCTTATAAAATTGTTTAAGCTAAAGGTAATGTTAATAGAGACTATAGATTATATCTTTAGAACGGGAATTAGCTATTGAGGGGGCTACTTATGCAATGATTGTTCAAAATTTGGCATGTATGTGTTTTGAAATCATGACTGCTCTCTCAAACACGTGCATAGGAATTTACTTCTTTCTGGTTCTCTTACCGAGAAGTGGGATGTGTTCTGGTGGATTCCTACTTGAGTAGTGGTTACTAATAAGGCACTCTCTGTCTGGGAGGTTGAGATTATTAAGGGAGACATTTTTATTCTGATTTATGTATATTTCTTTGTTGCTTTTGATGCTCAGGGGAAGAAAAGGAAAGATACTATCTGCATTGCTCTTGCCGATGACACATGTGATGAACCAAAGATAAGGATGAACAAGGTTGTAAGAAGCAACCTAAGGGTTAGGCTTGGAGACGTTGTCTCCGTGCACCAGTGCGCAGATGTCAAATACGGAAAGCGTGTGCACATTCTCCCTGTGGATGACACTATTGAAGGGGTCACTGGCAATATCTTTGATGCATACTTGAAACGTGAGTGCCTATCCTTTTCTTCTTACATTTGAATTGTATGTGATAATAAAGTGGTGCTATTATAGAAGCTGGATTGTTATATTACATTTATACTGAAATTAAACTTCTAAGTTGGAGAAGTTAATTGTACACAAGCAGGATTCTTTTGTTCATAGGAGCTGAATTAGCAACCAAATTATCTGGTTCAGAATTCAGATTACTTACGGACTTAGGGTATGTTTGGTATATTAAATAACTATTCTTTTAGGCAAAAATAAAGTTTTTACTAGGAATGGAAGAAGGTGGAATGAAATAGTCTTGGTGTTAGAGTATAAGATCCGGATAAAATTCTTATCATATAATCTGAACACTTTGGGGAGTTCTTTGGAATAGCCGTTCCTTTTCCTCAATCCATCATGGGCCATGAGAATGGTTATTTCAAGGCTATTCAATTCACCTTTTATCATTCTCAATAAAAGCTTTTTTTTTTTATGATGATGAAATAACTATTCCGCGTATCAAACGTATCCTTAGTGACATACTAACGACTAGCCTTAAATAACAGCATATTGAATTAGATGCTGACATAATTTAGAGAGATTATTTTCCAGAATTAGGGCTTAGCTTTACTGTAATGTAACTTGATGAAGATCATGGTAGTAGTAGAGATTGTAGTTGCCATCACAGAAAAGCTTATTTCATTCGACCATTACTAGGCACTTGTTCAGTTGTATAAATAATGTGCAGGATTGAATGGTTATGAATATTCGAAATACAGCATTATTGTGTTTTATGAAGGGCTATGAATTGAAGTATACTACTATAAAGTGTCCTACTTCTATTTCTGATCATGCTTCTTTTTCATAATGCTTCTGAGGTGACTTCTTGTGGTTCTTGAAGAAGTATCAGTGCAGTACGTTTGTAATTGATTTAATGTTGTCTACTTGTCTCTGAAGGGCAATGAATTACTTTAGACCTGACCTTCTACATATATTGAACTTCTGCTGCTTTTGCTATCCTGACATAAGTTTCTTTGTACATAATATTGGGATATTATATGCAACTTTGTGAATATTTTTTCGTTTAATTTATTTAGTTATTTTTTCCTGCTCTCTCTCTCTCTCTCTCTCTCCTTATTATGATGCAACCGATTGGTTTTGTTCTGTTATTAGTTGGTACAACATCCAGGCATTAATTGGTTACTGATTTTTTTTTTTTTTTTTGTGTGGTGTGAATAATTTCTGTTTATTGATATATCATTTGCAGCTTATTTCCTGGAGGCGTACCGCCCAGTGAGGAAGGGTGATCTATTCCTTGTAAGAGGGGGAATGAGAAGTATAGAATTCAAGGTTATTGAGACTGACCCTTCTGAGTACTGTGTGGTTGCCCCAGACACTGAGATCTTCTGTGAGGGAGAACCTGTGAGAAGGGAGGATGAGAACAGATTAGATGAAGTTGGTTATGATGATGTTGGTGGTGTTAGGAAACAGATGGCTCAGATTCGTGAATTAGTGGAGCTGCCTCTGAGGCATCCACAGCTATTTAAATCTATAGGTGTCAAGCCGCCAAAAGGAATCCTGTTGTATGGACCCCCTGGATCTGGGAAGACCCTAATTGCCCGGGCTGTTGCCAATGAAACTGGTGCCTTCTTTTTCTGTATCAATGGACCAGAGATCATGTCAAAATTGGCTGGGGAAAGTGAGAGCAACCTCAGGAAAGCATTTGAGGAAGCAGAGAAGAATGCACCATCCATCATCTTTATTGATGAGATTGATTCAATTGCTCCCAAGCGAGAGAAGACACATGGAGAGGTTGAGAGGAGGATTGTTTCCCAGCTCTTGACACTTATGGATGGATTGAAATCTCGTGCACATGTTATTGTCATGGGGGCTACGAATCGTCCCAACAGCATTGACCCTGCTTTGAGAAGGTTTGGAAGATTTGACAGGGAAATAGATATTGGTGTTCCAGATGAAATTGGGCGTCTTGAGGTCCTCCGTATTCATACAAAGAACATGAAGCTTGCTGAAGATGTAATGTTGAAAACATTCTTTTTTCTCAAAGTCGATGCAATTTTGTTTTTTTAACCATATTTGAATAGGGTTTATTGAATCTAATAAAATATTCTGGTGTTGAATGGAATAGGTTGACTTGGAAAGAATTGCGAAGGACACACATGGCTATGTTGGTGCTGATCTAGCAGCTCTATGTACTGAGGCTGCACTTCAATGCATCAGAGAGAAGATGGATGTGATCGACTTGGAAGATGAGACAATAGATGCAGAGATACTTAATTCAATGGCAGTTACAAATGAGCACTTCCAGACTGCCCTTGGAACTAGCAATCCATCTGCACTACGTGAGACTGTAAGTACTTAGCAATACATTTATAAGTGACTGCATTTCATTGTCAATTCGGCAACTTATTTGTTGAATGGGATTCCTTAAATTGCCTTTTCTGTTGAGCCAGGTTGTTGAAGTGCCCAATTGTAGCTGGGAAGATATTGGAGGTCTTGAGAATGTTAAGAGGGAACTTCAAGAGGTAATTAAAATTCTTGTGTTGGTTATACGTGTTCACATTCTTTCTTTCATCCCCTTCTAATGTACAGTTTTGATTTCTATACAATTTTGTCATGCAGACTGTTCAATACCCAGTGGAGCATCCTGAGAAATTTGAGAAGTTTGGAATGTCACCATCAAAGGGTGTTCTTTTCTATGGCCCTCCTGGATGTGGGAAAACTCTCCTGGCCAAAGCTATTGCTAACGAATGTCAGGCAAACTTTATCAGTGTCAAGGGCCCTGAGTTGCTTACAATGTGGTTTGGAGAGAGTGAAGCCAATGTTCGGGAAATATTCGACAAGGCTCGCGGGTCTGCTCCTTGTGTCCTATTCTTTGATGAACTTGACTCAATTGCTACTCAGGTAGGATTGATTACTTACATTAATGATTTCTCTTCTTTCTGATCTTGGTGGCTGATTTCACTATTGGCAACTAGCAAGATAAAAGCTTATTTTTATATTTTAACTTTGACTATATGGTTCAGCCATTCATTGGCTAGAGTAGTTGCATTGCTTTTTAACTGGTTGCCTATCTTGAAATGTTATATCCCATATCATGCAGAGAGGTAGCAGTGTTGGAGATGCTGGGGGTGCTGCTGATAGAGTTCTGAACCAACTCTTGACAGAAATGGATGGCATGTCTGCAAAGAAAACTGTTTTCATCATTGGAGCCACCAACAGACCAGACATTATAGACCCTGCACTTCTGCGTCCAGGACGTCTTGATCAGTTGATCTACATCCCTCTCCCTGACGAGGATTCCCGCCATCAGATATTCAAGGCTTGCTTGAGGAAGTCTCCAGTCTCCAAAGACGTTGATCTCAGAGCCCTTGCCAAGTACACTCAAGGCTTTAGCGGTGCTGACATTACAGAGATCTGCCAACGTGCATGCAAATATGCCATAAGAGAGAACATTGAGAAAGTATGGTTCTGCCCTTCTGTTTTCTTTTTCTGCATTCTCAGTATCTGCTTCAATACTCAGTTGAATTTATACCCACTTTTCCACTAAATTCATATTCTTTTTGGTGCATTCTGCAGGATATTGAGAGAGAAAGGAGGAGAAGGGATAATCCTGAGGCAATGGAGGAGGATGTGGATGATGATGTGGCAGAAATAAAGGCAGCCCATTTTGAGGAATCAATGAAGTATGCTCGGAGAAGTGTGAGTGATGCCGACATCCGCAAATACCAGGCATTTGCTCAAACATTGCAGCAGTCGAGAGGATTTGGAAGCGAGTTTAGGTTTGCTGATAGCACTTCTGGGGCTGCTGCAACTGATCCCTTTACAGCTCCTGCTGGCGTGGCTGACGAAGATGACCTTTACAGTTAGTTAATCATGTGTGTTTGTCTTATTTATGTTCGACATTGTTGCTGCCTTGATATGTATTTGTAAGTCAGTATAATGTGGTGAAAGCTCTTATTGAATTTTGCCCTTGTGTCCATGGAGGCTTTGGGTTTTTTGCCAGCAGCGGCTACACTTTAAGCTTAAACAACAGTTTATTACTTCGATGGTTATAAATGGATACTTGCAGACTTTACAAGTTATTATATTATTATTGTTTGCTTTTAATTGTCTTTGATTTTCTGATCCAACGGGGGTTAAAATCGTAGAACCAGTTACCCCCGGGCCCCAACAAGTGCTGAACGACATCGGTTCTCGTGTCGTTTTGAATGCATCAATCAAGGTGTTTTTCACGTGGAGTTGAAGAACACGCGTCGGTGGTATGGTCAAAGGAAGTTACAAAAACGCTGGGGTTGTTTGATAAAATGTTTTGCTTGTGGTTTTTTTGTTTAATTAGAGTAATAAGGAGTGATTGGTGTCATATAATGTGATGATGAGTTTTAAATCTTTTGTGATGTGAGAAAAAGTCGAAGATGGTTGTTAGGCAATAATTTTAAAAATAAGTTTTCTTTTTTTTTTAGGTGTGAAAATAAAGACAAAATGCTTACCAAATGGGGTCACTGTTTCGAACTAGGTAGTAATGTAACATATTCAACACGTGCATTCCAACAGTCAACAGTGGAAATATATTAGGTTTGGGAAATGAACTAAAGCCAGATCCAATATAATCTTTAGCACATAAGCCAAGAAATGGAACACCATGACTGGGGGTTTTCTAATTGATGTCGGCGGACGCAGCTACAGGGGGTAAGACCCTCACCAACGAATAAGGGGGACTTGGGCACTGTAATAGGGGGAGTGAAGCACTAGTACCAATCAGGCGAGAGTCATTGGAGAAGATGTCTATGGCGATGTCTGCTGCTGCTGCTGCTGGCGGTGGCGGCGACGACGACGACAACTATTTAAGCACAAGAGGCCTGTGGCTCTCCTAAGGTAGGTGCATGGGGAAGGGAAAATGGTTGGTGTGTAATGTGGAATATGGAATGTGGATGGACTTGTGGCAAAAGGGTGAGAGGGGTTAGGTGGGGGCTATGAGAAACGAGTGGCAAAAAGGACCGATTATCTCTTTTGTTTTTTAAAAGAAAGAACAAGTAACCGAAAAAAGAAAAAGAAAAACAATAAAACCAATTAATCAACGGGCAATATAATCTGCTTAAGAAAATAAAACCATCAACGTCGTGTTGCCCATAAAAAAAAAACAAAACAAAACAAGACAAAAAAAAATCGACATTATGATCAAGACTTGACATTTGCCAGCACCAAAATAATAAGGTACCTAGGAAACCTACCCATTTAGCAAGTTAATATGTAGGTGTGACATGTATGGAGGCCTAACATCCATAGGAACAGCTAAAGTAGTTAACCATCTATAACATAACCAAAATAGCATAATCCAATGAAATTAGTTAAGACAGGAAGAAGGAAGAGGAAAATGAAGAAGAAGAAGATTAGAACTAGAGGAAGAGGATTTAATGAATACATGGTGTGTTTATTAAATGGTTTTGATTGGGGAAAAAAAAATGAAGGAATTGATTTATGTGATACAAAGTAGAATGAAATTTTGAATTTTTATGAGAGAAAAGTGAAGAATGTTATTTAGTAATATGTTGAAAGGAAGTTGACTTTTTAAGAAAAAAAAATCAAAGTAAAAAATCATTTGCCAAACGGTGCCACTCTTCCGGGATTTAGTCCTTTATAATATGTATTTTTTAGGTTTTTGCATTCTTTGTTTGCATAGAAAATAAATAAGGAAAATGAAAAAGTGGGGGTACAAAGAGAAAAAACTGAAAATATATGAAAGAGTTAGGATTTGACTTTGGTGCTATTACAGTACCCATGATGTAGTGAATCAAAGGTGTAGATTTGACTTCATAAAAATTAATTATGAAATCAAATCTACATCTTTGATTCACTACAACATGGGTACTGTAATAGCACCCAAGCCGAATCCGAAAAGTTATACTACCGAATAAGGAATAAAGCTTTAAAAAATAGTAATGCGTATGCATACAAAAAAAAAAGGTTAAAATGTGTCGTGTCATGTTTTAAGAGGCTATTCTATCTAATTTTACTTTTTCAAAGGTTCGGCCCATCGTATAAATTTTGTTTTTGCTAATTTAGGTAAATAGCATAAGAGTTTTGGGTTTGGGCTTAAAAAACTCCTAATATAATAAAATAGAAAAGGCCTCTCACTATATAAACAAAGGATCAAAGAAAGTACTAGTGAAATATGTGATATTCTGATGCTGTGAGTGAAGTTTTGTAATCTCTCCCCATTCCTGGTCCAGCAAAATTGCTGGAAATCTATGTCTTGGTTCTGTCTTACAAGGGCATTGACAACTCGGATTAAAAGCCGAAACACGGTTGTCTTGTCATGCCTACTTTAGGCATTGTTGTGGCCAAAATTGAGCCAACCAGATCAAGTGGTGGGAGGCGGACAGTAGCCCAAGGCAATGTTTTGTAATGCAGGCCAAAGGGAGTCATGTCCCTCAAAACAGCGCAGGGGAACGTGATTGGGATAAGAAATAATTTGGCTAAGTTTGTTGGGGGGCTTCTGATTAGACTAAGCTTCTTAATGGGGGGCATCCATCCCCAACAATAATACATTATCAAAAACTACCAAATAATGGGTCCTGATCAATTCTCATAGAATGCTATTATCGTCAATTCTCTACAAACCCTCCAATGATTATCGTCAATTCTCTACAGACTCCCCAATGATTATCGTCAATTCTCTACAACCCCCCAATGATTATTGTCAATGCTCTTTGTCCAATATATCATTGTTTCACATGTATAATCATTCATTTTGTTAAAACTTATGTAAAAAATTGCTTTTATTTTTTCCTTGAAAGCAATGACTTTGTTGAAAAAATACAAAACAGTCAAATTTCAACTTAGTGGGTATTACCCTACTTAAATTAACTTTTTCGAAATCCAAGAGAAATAACTTTGAGTCCAAAAAGTCGCTATTCCACCTTCATGATTGAATTGAGTTAGATTCGGTTTCATACATCAGTTTCTTTTTTTTTGGGGAGAAAGGAACGAGTTGAGTTGATGTGACATAATTAAAGGTGAAATGATGTATAAATAAAAAATAAAAAATGTTGTTTGTATTCATTTTTCATGATTTATGCATGGATTAGATATATCATAGCGAATTCTTAAAAAATAAATAAATAAATTGTCTTCTACAATGGAATCTAATAACTAAGATTTTCGAGTAAGTGTTTACATAATTTTCTTCTGTCCAAAGAAATGATTCATCGAAATAATGAGTCACCATTGATATCGACACATTTGAGATCACCAAATGTTCGGGAGTTCCTCTATTCAATCCTTTTCCTTTTTATTGTTGCTGGATATTTCGTTCGTACACATTTTTTCTTTGTTTCTTAAGCCTATTGTGAGTTACAGACAGAATTCAAAAAGATCAAATCTTTGATGATTTCATCATATATAATTGAGTTGCGAAAACTTCTAGATAAGTATCTTACATTTGAACTAAATTGTTTATGGTTAAAGAATACCTTTCTAATTGCTCTAGAACAATTAGAAGATTCTATAGAAGAAAGACGGGGTTATGCAGCAGTATTCAAAATAGAAGAATTTGCAGTAGTATCTTAATTTCAATTCAAATATGGGTTTGAGTTACACTTTATATTCTGAGAATCATTTACCATACGAAAAGAGGAAAAAACGGAGTCTTTGTCTAAAGAAATGCCTTGAGAAATGGCAAATATATAAAACCTTTCAACAAGATAGCGCTTTTTCAACTCTCACAACATAGAATCTATTCCAAACATAAATGCCATGGATCCTTACTTCGACAGGGTACAAATAGCTAAATTTGATATTTTTAGATACTTTTTTAGACCTATTGTTGGCAATAAGATGTAAAATACCTAATCAAAAAGCAATATTCTCTATTTTACCTACTCATTTTTCAATAAAAATTCTAATAAATTATCTATTATCTTCTTTATTTTCTTGTAAATATTATTTTTTATTATATTCTCTCTTGAAGAGGGAGAGAGAAGAGAGAGAGAGAGAAAATATTTTTTTTTTTTAAAAAAAAAGGATCTAATATGCTACGGTAAATAGCAAGAAATTGTTACTTAATGTAACACCAAATGTATTTTTGCTAGTCTCTAGCTAAAAAAAATGATAATCTTAGTTAAATTTAGTTAATATGAACATTTTACCTAATTTGTTGGAGATGTTTTCAATGAGAAGAAAAGAGTTTGACTTTTTTAGGTAGGGCATATCTTGTATTTAATTTTAATAACATGAGAAAATTAAAGTTTTAAAAATGGTAACATAACATTTTGTGATTGATTAATGGGTAATTCGTAACTTTTATGTGTTAAATTTTACATTTTAGACATGGCCTTGCGGGATTAAATGTTACAAACTAGTCTTTAGAGGGATTTCTTGTTTGACAATACTTTTTATGGTTTTTTTTGCTTTTTATTCGTATAACACTCAAAATTACTTTTAATATTATATTACATCACAAAAAAAAAAAAAAAAAAAAACACTTTCTAAAAAGCATTTTCAAAACATATTTTACGATACGACTTAACAATAAAAGAATAAAATATATTTTCCCCTACACGGTATATTTTAGCTCTAGGATGGAAACGTAGGCAATGGCACTCACCTATAACGTACATGCATCAAATACATGGGCATACCGCGCATGCATATGCATATGCAAGTCATGCAGTACTTGGCTAGATCAGTCCCCTTGATTATGACCTCTTTTTTCTTGCATACTTTGTTTGGCTACACCCGATATACATGCATGTGCATGCATACATGTGACATACTATGATTCCGACTATTTTTCTTGCTTTGAATTCTCACACAGACTTTTAAGAAAGATGCTGCGACATGGTTGGTTGGCAACCATCTAATGCATTAGACGAACCATAATGGTAACAAAAAACATCAAATCATATCATATACCATAATGATGATGGTGTGAAGCACATCATGTCTGGGAGGGCATACCCTTTGCCCCCACCACATTTCTCATCTTCCCTCTTTTTGCATCCTCTTAGTTATAATTAAGGCAACCTCTCTTGGGTCCCTTACCAAAATGATTTCATTCAACCGGCCACACATTTATCAGTTGAACTTGAACCCTCCAAGGGATTTTGTTCAATTCAAGAGGTCTTGAATTTGGTGACATCTTAAACAAATTAATAATTCTTTGCGGTCATACCTGCAGTGTAATTGAGTCTTTCTTGATTCTTGTGAAGATGTTTTGTACGGATTCAAAATTTGTCTTTTAGGAATAAATACAAAAGATAACCTTGCTTTAAGGTTCTCCATTATTAAAAAATAATAATTAGGAGCACTTGCCATAATGATTTCATTCAACCAGTCACAGATTTATCCGCTAAACCCCCAAAGGGGTTTTGTTCAATTGAAGAGGTCTTGAATTTAGTGGGCATTTTAAAACAAATAATTCTTGAAGGTCGTATCTGCCGTGTAATTAAGTCTTACCTAATTTTTGTAGAGTGTTTTGTACATATTCAAAATTTACCTTTTAAGAATCAATACACGAAATGACTTTGCTTTAAGATCCTTCGTTATTAAAAAATAATAATCAACTGCTCAAGTGCTCCTTCACCCACCAAAATAAAAAGAAAAGATAAAAAAAAAAAAAAAAAAAAACATCTTCTAGATCTATGGCCGATTGTCGCAGCAGATGAACCACGACGGCAAATACTATTTGCAAATAAAATCAGAATTATGGGACAACTGACAAGTGGTTGTAGAAGATAAACTAAAAGGAGAGATAAAGAAATATAAAGAAGGGGGGGGGGGGTGGTCCTTCAATTCCCACGCAGTATTCACTGTGCGTTACTTTTGTCCACCTACACGTGTGCTTCCACGTAGGAGGTCTTTAAGGGTTCGTACGTAGAAACACTGTGATCTCCCTGTCTTTTTTTAAAGCGGTAAACACATATATTTCAACGGTGTCAGAAGTGCACGTGTTAACCCTCCAACTGGGTCCCCCCCCCTCTTTAATCGTTAAAACTTTCGTCGGATTATAGCCGATGCCACTTCTATTTGAGTAATTTTAAAGACGATTTTTTAAAAAAAATAATAATAATAATGTAATTATTAAAAATATTATTAAATTTGAAATGAATTATTAATAAATTTCGATTCAATAGCAATTTTAAGATTTAAAACGTAGGATTTAAAGTTATTTAAGGCTACTTAATTATCACCGAGACAAAAAGTTTGGCGTCACGTGTTTTCGAGTAGGGTTACAAACTGTTTTTGTTTTTGTTGCGATGTGATCACCTAGCTAGAATTTCTAAAGTCGAATTAAGGTATATCTCCTTTGATGGTTGTGAAATGAAAATATTGCATATTCGCAGGTTGTTTTGGTTAGGAACTTAGGGCTAGCTAGCTCTAAGGTTTGATACCAAAATGTATTTGATTTGATGAGACCATTCTTTCAAATTTAAAGATGAAAGTGTTATCTCGATGGGCTAGGACGATATAGTCTTATAGGGCAATATAAAAGCTGTTTGTATACAGTATATTCACTGTATATATAATTTCATAACTTTTGAACTAAAGAGGCGGCAAAACCTCACTTGAGAGGCCGCGGCTCAAACTTACGGTTGGTATTTTTGGAAACGTTGTAAATTTTGAATTTTTCTTAGAGTTTAGTTTTAGCGGTCAAAAACCAATTCTCAACACACGAAACTCGGACCTTCTAATACGCCAGAAAATAAACGCGAAAGAAATGTTTCTTGGCATTTATTTACTGATTTTTTGGCGTTTAAAAAATACCAAAAACAACGGTTTTTTTTTTTTGTTAGTAAACATATTTGATTTTGTGGCCTTCACTCCGTTAGACACACATTCTTGAGCCCTCGAGAATAAAGGGTTGTCAGTAATTCAGATGATAATGGCTAAGATATTATAGTAGATTCAGTCTCCTTTTATTCCTTGTGCTCCCGTCTTGCTTGATCAGACTAGATTCAGCCAGCCTATAAGGCTTTGCTAAGAATGGGCATGCTTGGGTGGTTAACCAACTAAAAAGACCCACTTCTTGAAGGGGATGCTTATTATATGGAACACCAGCAGCCACTTAAATTATCCTGGTCTCAAATTTTAAAATTGAAAAATATAAATAAAGAAAAAAAAAAAAAGCTCCATCAAATAGAAAAACAATTTTGAGGATGGAGTAGGTAAGTTTTCAATGGAAGTCTTTAATAGATATAATAGATGATCTATAAGGAAGAAATGATCTGTTTGACAATATTTTCAAATATTATTTTTGTTTTTCAAAGGTTAGCTGAAAGCTCTTCCCTACCACTATAATACTTTTCAAAAAATAATTAAATACATGCTCATTTGTTCAGATGTTGCTATAGCGTGGTTGCTACCTGCCCAATGGTGGTGGCGACCACCGTGGTAGCTGCTTGTCTGGCGATGACCATCGAGATGGCTGCTACTAGGCGGGCATTAACTCTAGCAACTTTGTTTTTTTATCTTTTTTTCCTTTATTTTGGAGAAACCCTTCTCAAGTTTTTGTTTTTTAGAAGCAACAACTTTTTCAAAAAAAGGATGAAATGCTCATATGCATAATTACATAAGCTAATTAAGCAGTGATTCAACTCTTTCTATAGCAAAAGGCAAAAATAAATACAAAAATCAGATTAAAATGATGAAAGGAAAAGATCGGAGGCAATAAGAAAGAAAAAAACATTTAGGTTATGTTTGGTATATATGCGGAATGATTATTAAGAGTAGAATGATTATAATAGATTAGTTTTGAAATAGTCATAAAAGAATGATTATTTTTTCGATTGAAATAATAATTATTATAATATTAATTCATTACAATTATACCACTTTTAATAAAAATTATTCTTTAACACAGCTATTCGGCATATTAAATATGTTTCTAAAAAGTAACAGTAGATATTGACCAATCCAGCTACCTAGGTCGGTGAGATCGGAACACTGTAAAAAGCTCAGAGCTCAGAAGGGTCAGAAAATTGGGGGGGTATGGGAATGGGACCCGAGGCACATAAAGGAGGGCCGCACGAGGGGGCACTAAAAGTATACAGGGGACTGCAGGGAGTCGTACCCCAATCTGTCCAGCTCGCTTTCCTCTAAACGATTCTCGCTGTCGGCTGACCCCTCACATTTCTCCATTTCTATTTCTACCACCCCAATTCAAATTCCTTCTCATTCTCTCTATTTCTATACACACACACACACATATAGCTACTTTCCAGCCCGCTCATAAAGTATAATATTTACCCACATATATATACGATGTTAAACAGTTGAAATGAAATCATGTTAATTTATATATAAGAGGCAGGGAAAGCCAATAAAATGTTTATGGAGAGAGGCACACTCTGGTACGCTGCATACCTAGGAAATTTTAAGGTGGAAGAGAGGTTGCAGACAATATTTGATTATATATGTTTGATCTTGACAGGAGCTGAAGCGCACATGATCTTGACCTTGACCTCATTTGCAAAAGTCGTTTTCATATACAGTAATTAAGATACTGTAAATATAATAATATCTGCATTATTTTGTCTGTTCCAATCTTTTCTTCTTGTAGTCAAAGTTAGCTAGCTTGGTTCGTCGGTCTTTCGAAATGATCATAATTAGGATATGAATGTTAATGTGCCCCAGCGATACTGTCTCAAGTAGTACAAATTAACCATTCATATTTATTTCTCATTAATTACTTGTAATAAATATATATAATATATAATATATAACATGCATGTCTTACACTTTTTCTTTTTCTTTTTTTCTAATTAACATGAATTGCACTTTTTTGTGGGGCTCTCTTTTTCTCTCTCTCTTTTAATTTATATAGGGTAATTATATATGTCACTTTTTATATTTATCTTGTGTCAATTAAAAGTGATGTGACTTTTAAAATCACTATTAAATTTATTATCGATAATTATTAACTTTTGATCTAATGGTGATTTTAAAAGTCATGTCACTTTTAGTTGACACAAAATAGACATAGAGGGTGACTTGTATCATTACTCAACTATATATATAAAAACATGATAAATTCATGTCTATTTAAAATTAATGTAACTTTTAAATTATTTTTAGATAAAAAATTAATAATAATTTTATTATAAATTTAATTATAATTTAAAAAATTACATCAATTTTAAATAAACATAAAATAAATATGAATTTACGTGTATAATTATACTCCATCAGGAAAGCTATGGTTGTGTTAGAACTTTACATAGGAAAACAGCACCTCTCTATATATATATATATGATATTGTCGCCGTATATATACAAAAGCATGCATTAATTGTTTACTACGTAGGGGATATGCTCTCTTTGTGGAAGCAAACATGTACATGCACTTCCACGTCATCAAATAAAGCTAAATGTTTTCTTCACCTGATCATCACTTGGATCGACTTTAATTAACTGATCATATATGTTCCATCATCGTTGATTAACTGATCATTTAGGTAATTAAATCATAATTACTATTTATTAATGTCATTTTTTTACTATTAAATTTGAATCTGAATGGCGATCTATATATATAATATATATATATATATATAGCAGCTAGCAATCAATTAATTCAACGGTGAATATTTATTTCTCATCCGATCCCTTTGCATTGGATGTAAGCTGATCGAATCCGGGCATGATAGGATATATCTGGACCATCAAATTTTTGTTGCATATAAAGAAACATTTAACGAAAAGATGGTGGGGTTTGAGGACACAGGGCTATATATATAAAGAACTAAGAAAACTTAGAGGATCGGATGGTCCAGAGAAAATAATTCTAAAAATCGATGCTTGCTCTTGTCTGATGTTCCCTTAGCATAAGGCCCCTGTTGATTAGATTGTCTGAATTGACAAATAATACCTGACCATTTTGGGTGCGCAGCTGGCCTTATAAATATTCATGCATTTAATTAAGGGGTGTACTATATATATATATACTTCTTTTATCCAGTGAGTACTGTTAAAATTATTATAATTTAAGTAATTATATATGTTAATTTTTATATTTATCTTATATTTATTAAAATTGATGTGATTTTTAAAATTACTATTCAATTTATGATAAATTATTATTGACTTTTAATTCAATGGTAATTTTAAAAGTCACATCAATCTTAATTGACACAAAATAAATATGAAATTAACATGCATGTATCATTACTCTTACGACTTTTATTACAATTTTTTTTTTAGTCTATATATAATTAGTAAAATTATTAAACAAACTTGTCAATTTAATTAATTAATAACTCAATTATTAATTATAATCTTTTAATTATTTTACTATTTATAAACGGTCACATCAGTTCTAATGAAAAAGGTGCGCAAGGAAAGTGATCAACAAAGACGAAATTTGGACCAAATTGACTGTGAGAAAAAGCACATCAATATCACTAAAATGACAACCCCTTTATAATAATAATAATAATAATAAATCCGTAAAAGATGCTAGCTAGCTCTTTTGAAAATACCATTGTAATATTAATGTGATGAAATTCTTAATTTGTAATAATGAAATATCATTGAAATTAACAAAAATGGCGTTAAGTAAAATTACCAACGATTATATTTAATGTTAGATCTAGAAAAAATAAATAAAAAGATAAGAGAAAGAAAGAGGAGAAGAATTAACGTGCATGGTTTTGCAATAGAAGAATGAGTCACAGTTTTGCAACATTAATGCTGCTGTATGTGTTTCGCATACATGCACTTCCACAGGGAAACAAGCTTGCCTGTACTATAACCGGTTGTTGTACACTTAAATGGCTTAATTTGTACAATGGTCTGATAAATTGACAAGAAGAATAAAAAAATAAAAATAAAAAAGAAGAAAAACTAGTACAACGACAATTTCGTTTCATTTTTCTCTGTTTTATCTGCAAATAAATAGTCTTTCCGGATGACTGGAAAGAATTTGATAAAGATCTGGAAAGAATCTGAGTCAAATTTTCATAAATTTTCCATGGAAGTAAAATCCTTTGTTTTTAACCCAAAAAAACCCACCTTGAGAATTTGATAAGAAAGCAGAAAAAGTCATCTGATCAATCTCATCCATCCGTACGTTGGGCTCTAGGTTGCAAGTACTTGAGCTCACGGTTGCATCCTTCATCTCACAGAATACACATAAAGAAAACAAGATCTAGAAGCCATTTGAGAGTAAGCCAATTCCTGAACATTATTATATATGGTAATTAATTACTGTCAAAAAAAGAAGAAGGAAGAAGAAGAAGAAGAAGAAGAAGAAAAAGTTAAAAGTTTCTAACATACCAAATAAAGCACTCATAATTACATCCCAGTAAATACAAATAGCAAAGACTGATTAAGTTCTCTAAACCCAACTAACTAATTAGCGGCGCTGCCACGCCGGCCGGCTCAAGGTTCGCCGCGGTCGCGCCAACAGACAAGCATTGCTATGCAACGGCGGAGGATGTAGAACTTGGCGCGCTGCTTCTTCACAAGATGGCTGCATTTCTGCCCAAACGATCTGCACGGTTCACAGCTGGCGCCACGGTCGCTGTTTAAGCTTATGTTGCTCTCTTTCGCCGCCATGAAAGCTTAATAATTTGCTACAATTGGTATAAATATATATATAAAAGGCAAAGGTGGGGGATTGGGGAGTTTGCTTTATATATATAGAAATAGAATGGTGTCTATATAAAAAATATATAATATATGCATGAATAATTATTAGTTCGGCTCCTCTAAATTAGGTATGGATACGGCGAGCGTTGCGCCCACCAGTGTCAGGGAGGATAGTGCTGCATATGATACATAGAATGGGTCCTCCTGCTGCATGCCATCTCAGCCGAGTGTTTTGAATTTACCTGCACCCTACTACTTTTCCTTCACAATACAAACAACCAGGAAAAAAAAAGAAAAAGAAAAAGAAAAAGAAAAGGTAAATAAGAAAAGATCAATATCAATAATATGTGAAAAGAAAGTTGGTCTCACATGCACAAAGCGGAAGAGTTGGCGAAGTGGGAAAGCGTTAAGGGTGGCTGGGGGTTTGTTTGATGATGTGTTATTGTTGTAATAATATCACATATGTACCATTCCCAACATGGAAGTCAGAGATACTGTGCGTGGGGCCTGCCATGTGCTGACCCAATTTCAGCTAGGTTTCTGTGTTTCAGCGTTCCCAAATATGTTTGAATTAGCCGTCGCAAATATAATGGAGTTGTAAAGTTCTGGTTGGTCGATGCAGGAGAATAAAATTATATAAATTTTTTTAATTAAATGAGTAAATTTTTTTAATTTTAACTTATTAGTTTTATATTGGGTTTGTTGATCGTGTAAAAAATTATCAGCCATTATGTTGTGTGTTGAGTTCGGATTGTGTCGAAGTATGAATATAAGATTATATAAGTGAATCTCAATCCGACACATTTAATTAAATGGGTCTGAATTCTCAATGTTAACTTGTTAATTTTGTGTTGGGTTCGCGAGTCGTGCAAAAATTGTCAACGCTTATGTCGTGTGTCAGATTTGGGTCGTGTCAAGTCAAGGGTATAAGACTATATATAGGTCAACACTAAGAATTTGCGACACATATTTTTTTGGTCCTTTTCTTATCCTCTCACATTTCAAAATTATCATAGGATCTGTGAACCTACACATGAGACTTACAGATTCAATGATAATTTTAAAACGTTAAACGATGAGATAATGACCATGGGAGAAAAGGTAGCATTTATCTCAACACTAACATACAACATCTACCAGTATTCTTCTCACATTCTTTTATTTTTTAAAATTACTATTGGATCGGTGGGTCTCATGTATGGACCCACATGAGACTCATAGATCTAATGATGATTTTAAAAAAGTAGAAAGATGAAAAAATAATAAGAGAAAAAAAGTAGCATTTCGCTTTAATTTATTAAACAGGTCAAAGCTATCAACCCTAACTTTTTAATTTTATTTTGAATCATTGTAAAAAAATGTAAGCCTTACTTTTAATATTACAAGACATTTATTGAAAAGACTAAATTATTATTATTTTTTTTTAATGTTTTATTCAAAATAATCATAAAAATATTTTGACATATTTTTAATTGTTTGGCTCTAAAAACATAGGGTACATCTCCCACAAATTAACCATGGGCATGCAAGTACCCACTATTGACGGAACCCACACGTTAACCTTGTCACCATTCACGACAAATTAACCATCCATCACCATTCACCACCATATATACCCACCGCCCAAGTACTTAAAAAGCATCTCTTAAGCCTAAAAGAGACTGAAATTTCAATCCCCTTCCCTCTACTTTATTATACAATATACTGACCACACAAAAATCACTTCAAACATAGTTCTCATATCACCAATCCAAAGCTTATCAATATTGAAACAATACTCAAGTCATATCATCTACCACAAGGCCGCCAATAGACGCAATCGCATATCTGAATCGATATTAGCTAAACCTAGAGACGGAGTAAGAGAAGGACTGGTGTCGGTCATGACCTCCTCCCGATTCTTTGAAATTTCAATTACAAACTATTATAACTATGATTCATATTTAGCAATCATACCTCATATGCCGAACTCCAAAAAAAGAATTAACTAAAAAGAGTTTAAAAAAAAGGGTTAGAAGTTATAAATTGATTGAATAAGTGATGATCCACCAATTCTTACTCAGGGAATTTTTGGACTTAATTTGATAGTTTATTGAATCATCGATATGGGCCAAATTTTAAGTTATCTAAAAAATTCTGATTTCGTCCTTGTTTAGCGACACCACATCACACCCTAAGGCAGAATCATATATTGTCCCATTAATGTTTACATTATATTCTTACGGTAAGGAGGTTCTTGAAACAAGGTTTTGTTATTACATATTGAACACTATTTTAACCATCACCAAGGGTGGTAGTCTAGTGGTAGCCACTACAAACCAAGGGGCTAAGGACCCAAATTCGAATCCCGCAATGGGAATCACTTGGGAAACCGTCTGCTTGGGAAATGGCTGTTGCTAGTGCCCTCGTAGGGCGGGGTTAAGCTATGGCTCGATCGGTCTTGAGGGAGCGCCTGCGGTTCCCACCGTCTAGGCCCCTCCTGAGCGGCGCCCCGCGGATTTGTGCTACTATGGTCACGCCCAGGTAGGACAGCTACGTTGGTCTCTCCCGCCAATCCTTTATAATTAAAAAAAAAACTATTTTAACCCAAAAATAGAAGTTTATGATTGGAATATATATATAGTTTTGTTATTTCAATCACCCACTCTTGAATTGTTTAAAAAAAAAATCACTCCCTCTTGTTAATACTACCTTATGTGGGACCTAACCATTCACAGTCAAACATGTACAGTACTCCAACACCTAGAATATCTTTTATATGATGGGTCTTCATCTTTCATGATCTATCATTAATTTTATTTATCATCATTTGCAATGATTTAATCAAAACAGTTTTCCATTTTGGACTGGCATGCATGCCAAGTTTAGTACTTTTTGGATGTATGTACTCTTGGAACTATAGTTGCAATCCTGACCGGTTAACCTCAACTCAAATGTTAATTGTTGTAATACCGTATACAGAATTTAAGGGTGGTAATTTATATTTGTGTATTAAGTTTGTGTTATATTGAGATATAAGTATAAAATTATATAGGTTAATTTTAATCTAATTTATTTAATTAAATGAATAAGACCCCTCAGTTCTAATATGTTAATTTCGTGTTGGGTTTGTTTCAGTTTCACAGGTCATGTAAAAAATTGTCAATTCTAGTATCGTGTGTTAGGTTCGAATTGTGTCGAAACATGAGTATAAGAGTATATAAGTTTATTCTAACTCAACCCATTTAATTAAACGGTTTAACTCTTAAACTTTAACCTGCTAATTTTATTTTAATTTTGTATCGCATTCACGAATCGTATAAAAAATTGACAGCTCTAATATGTACATATAACCACAAACAAGCCGACTTTAAGCTACCTAAAAGGGAAATGATAGGGTTTTCCTTCAAACTAGGTTAGAGAAAATTCCTTCAACATAGCCTATAAAAATGTCATGTGTCTATTTGCATATAAGAAGTACATATTTTTTTTAATTATAAGGATAAAATTAAAACAAATTTTATTAAAAAAATATGTGCTTCTCACATGCTACCTAAGAGGGCCTCAGATTTTGTTAAAACTTTCGGCAGGTTCTCTTTGGACCTAGAGTGGGTTGGTTTGCCACTTGTTGTTGAAACATGTGATGTTATCTAAATTTCAGTCTGATGGTAAATCACCCTTTGATACGTTAAGCTCACATTCTAAACCCAAAACAAGGAACTTACATTAAAAATAATTAAAAAAAAAAAAAAAATCACCAGTGGAATCCAAGAAGTAGTTAATAACGCAGACTATTTAATTGAAAGACGAAAATAAAGATTAGATTCGAAGTCTAAACCTATGCTCTGATATTTTAAATCATTACTTTTGAGTAAAATCTAGCTGAAAAAGGTGAGTAAGAAGTGATTATTACGAGATCCCTAAGGGTCAAAGGCATAATTGATCATTGCACGGGAAACCCAAGTCATGAAACCCCAAAAATCCCCCACCACCCTCAACTTGTACAGCGATTGAAAAAATTATTAATCATCAATCAACTAATCATCTCCAATACATAAAGTGCCGATTGAAAATAATGGTCAAACCCATCATCAACTACAATCACCATCAATGAGCACTAATGCCTAAATCTTTGATTATTTTTTAACTGATATTAATCCAACTAGGATTAGATATGTTCGATTGATGACGTATTTATCCTTTTTTTTTTCTTTTTTTCTTTTTTTTTAACATGTTTAAAATATTGGCCAACCCCAATTTTTGTGACCCCATCTTAACGTCTATAAATTTGTTGGTTGGCTTGGGACGAGCTTCATTGAAGCATTGAGCTCTAGTTTTTTGTCTACCTGTCGCTAAAATGCACTTGTGCCCTTCTTTCTATATATTCCCCTATTTTTTTTTTCTTATGTTGTAGTCTCGTGTCGGTTCATGGAAAGTCGTTGTTTGCAGACGTGGCATAATCAAGAATCACATGCAAATGGTGCAAGTGATCGTGCCTAAGTTTTTTTACATGAGAATCTTGATGATGCTGCATTAGCAATTATCTCGGTAATTTGCTACTGTCCCCTTCAACACGTTTAAGGTTCTCTCTTTTCAGATAGTTTTTTGACTGATTCAATCACAGTTTGGGTTCTATTCTTGTTGTTTTTGGGCTATTTCTGGCATTTGATTTCTTTTGTGCAGCATATATTCTTTTGTTTTAGGCCCTGTTCAGCAGATTCTGGCTATACCAAGATGAAATTTAGAAGAAAACTATGAACCAGATAAGATGTAATTTTGCTCCGGAATTATTGTCTCTGATATTAAAGAAAATAAACAATCTAAAAACTGAATATATTGGTACTCTGTTATTAAAATTTGGATCTTTGTTTTTTTTCTGTTTCCTCTATCAAAGATAATAATAGTACAAGGTATTTCTCAAAAACTCGTAAATTTTGTGATGATCTTTAAACATTTTATACTAGGTAATCTAGTAGTATCCTTAAATTCCTTATGCATGAAGATAATCATAGTATTAATTTAACTCAATTCATTTAACTATACCAATCAAGAAAAACGATAGAGAAGGTAAGTACAAAAAGAAAAAGCATAAGAAAGGTCCGGCTGCTGCTATTCCTCTGGATAGCGTGGGTTAACTCTTTGTTACCAAGCTCTACATTTTTCGTAGCTTCAACAGCCTGCAAAAGACAAAATAAAATAAAATAAAAAAGTTAAAGAAATGATTGTTCCAATCAGAAAAGAAGATTGGCAAGAGAGTTTTTCTTCTCTTTTTCTCTTTCTTTTGTTCTTTTTTCTTCTTTTAGTTTTTGTGTGTGAGAGTGTGTTTGGGGAGGGGGGATGTGTTGATGACTTTTGCTCTATCATTCATTACAGCTAACAGAGCAACCAGATTGGTTCATATGTTTTGAACCCAAAGTGCATATGTTTCCTCAATTCACAACAATCTTGAAGTTTGCCAACAGATTCTATATGACAAAGTAGATTGAAGTTACCGTCCAAAATAAAAGCTAACTGAAGAGACCCATGCATTTCGAGCAATATCACACAGGTGGACAAACAGATTTCATATCTCACCTGCTCATACAGAAGTTCTATTTGTTGAGCTTGATGCAGAACATGTGTGGACATAAGGTGATTCAATGCCGACATTTCTACCATCTTTGTTTCAGTTTCTTGAACGGCAACTAGAAGACTAGTCAACTCTACCTGCATAATGAGCAGCAGCAAGCAAATTTAACTTTATGAGGACCTCAAAACCAGGAATTGAACAGGAGAGGAAACACCTGTATAAAAGGATTTAGACAAAATATATCATCAGAGAGCCAATAATCTTGATACCTGAAGGGCACGTGTTTCATCATCCAAAAGCTGCTGCTGTACTCTTACAGGATCATGTTGAAACTCATCGAGCTCCCTGAGCTGTGATGTAGGTGATTTAGAGGTATCTTCAAAATTTGCATTGGCATTAAGGTTAAGTTTTCTTCTAGGCATTGCTCTATTAATGGTATCCTGGAAGCGTATAGCTCTTAGCTGATCAAATTGTGTTGTGACTGAATGAAGTTTCTCACTTAATATCAAAACCTGCAGTTCAAGAAAGTATAAAGAAAATATGAATTGAGTGGTAGATTAAGGAGGGTAATAATTCCCCCATGAAAATATGAATTGGACCTCGCAAAGAGGCCAGGAATTGATCACTTCCAGACCAGATGTGACCAGACTTTTAAAAAGCTGTCCAAAGCCAGCTTTTCCAACTTGGTCAATTGGCCACTTCTTTTTTCCTCTTTGGCAGGGCGGGGTGGGGATATTACGAACAACAACAAATCCAATATAAAAAATAGAAAAAATTTTAGCAAAATATAGAAAAGAATCATACCACGCCATGTTTGTGCGCTACAGTATCAGCATTAGAATTATCTGCCCTTGTGCCAAGCCAGCCCTTTGAGTTTGATTCTTCATTGTTCATGTTATTTTTTAAAATATCAATGTGCTCCTGGCATGCTTTAATAAAAGCACTAACCTGCAAAGAATTGATCAGTAAGCATATCCTAATAAATATGCAGCTCCATCTACAAGAAATGCACAAGAATGTTTACCTACCAAAGATGATATGCAAAATATAGTGTATAAAGTACTCTGTTCTGGAGAATGGAAGCAATTAAACACTTGCTATAAAAATTAAAATAGGGTCAACCTAAAAGGAACTACAATGTTTCTTAAATATACAGATCAACTTAAAAAATCCGCATTGAATGCCTGACACGTAATCTTGTATAATATGTGGGGGGCTAAAACATGTTAAGATCTAGCACTAAAACAAAAACATCTGATTCTATTATTCAACCAAATTTAGATTACAGAGTAACTTTCCAATTGTTAAAGACAATATTACAATGTCTCATAAAAAGGCTTCTGAGGATAAGTTTGACGACTTACTTCATGTTCAATGCTATCTCTCTCCTGTTCAGTAGTGCGATGAAGATCCACATAATCCTTTCGATGTTTCAACATAAACTGTTCCAAAGCTTCGATGCTTTCGAGCTTAAAGATGAGAAGAAAAAGAGTTAACCACAAAGCTATACATAAATGTTCAAATGCTTCCATTCTTTCAAGGAAAAAAGAAAATAAAATCCTTCCTTCTGGATCAATTAAGGATGATAAAGTCTAGTGAACTAATTCCAGTAATAAGAAGTTAAGGGGAACAGAAAAATAAAGCACACTGGCAATGGTGAGAATACCGTCTTCAGTGCGGCTTTGCTGAAAGATGACCTTTGCCGAGGTTTATGAATTATGAAAGATGCCAAAATGCCTGCCAATTTCGTCTGCCAAAAGCAATAACACCTAATTTAGAAAGAAGAAAAAGGGGGGTGGAAGAAGTTTATAAGGTAATAAAATTATGTGCTAAATGCAGGCATAGTCACCTAATGGCACCTCAAGACAATATGAATTAACAATATAAACAGATACAAGTGTATCTTGATTGGTTTCCAGTAAATATATGAAAATAGCAGAGCAAACAATGGATAGCAAAAATTTCGACAGAATTACAGAGAAAGAAAGAAGTTACAACTTGTATTTTATACCAACATCATAAACAAACCCCTTCCCAAAGAACTCTTATCGCGTCAAAGGTTTCCACTGCAAGAAACACATCTTAAGCATAATTAGAGTAAAAATGGATCTTAAGGGTAACGAACCTCATTATATCCCAAAGAAACAGCAGTCTGCCGCACAGCATCCTTAAAATCCTCAGTCCTATCTCTGATTCTTGACATTCTTCACCGTCAACCACCTCAGAACAAATCCTCTAAAAGCTTCAACAGAACCCAAAGCGCACTACAGACAGCACAAAAAGAAAAAGAAAAGGCTTATTACATAAATCCCCCCAGAGTTTATAGTGGTTTCAAATTGAGTCCTGGGTTTCTATTGCTGCAATTAAAACCCCGTAAATTCGTAGATTTAACAATTCTCCCTTCAGTTAGTCTCAACTAATTTAGGGTAACAGAAAGCACATGAACTACACATGAGACTCATCCGGCTCTTGAAAACAAAAGGGCCTTTAAGGCCTTCTAACATTCATTGCACAAGAAAATTTATGTCCATGATGAAACCAACTCAGCACGGCAAATCAAATTTTACTACAAGAATTTTGAGTGTGCGCGTGTGACAATGTATCTGCATGTCAAGAATAAGATAAACCACAAATATTGGTGCATAACAACTATGTACGTAATGTCTATTCTATAACTGAATTCCTTTATTTTTGTATTGTATTTTACTTCTATCTTTTATTGTTCTGCAAAGGCAAACAAACCAAAACTCTTGTGCTGCATTAAGGTCAAATCTAAATTTGAAAGAACCAGCATATAAAAATAAAAGAAAAAATAAATATAACAAATATAGTAGTGCTAAAAAAATGCCTCTGAAGGGCAACCTAGTTTAACCATAAAGAACAGAAGATGATGTAGCTGAAAACTGGAATCTAAACAAGGGAACCAGTACTTCTCCTAACGCACACTAGCTCCTAACCGTCAGGACATTGCAATACATTATTTGGGAGCATCTCAACACTAAGCATTAAGCAATGAAACTAAGCTCCATAGATAATAAGTAAGCTATGCCCCTTGCTTAACTAGTCATATTTGTCATTTATAACTAATATATAATGAAGGTCGATGTTGTAAGAATAATAACTAAGGATACGTTTAGTACGCAAAAAGGCTATTTCATTAGAAAAAATGAATAGCCTCTATTAAAAATAGAATAAGTGAAATAAAATAACTTTGATTTTAAAATATACATATAGTCATGAGGAAATGACTATTCCTTAAATTGAGAAAATAGTTATTCCTCTCAATAATTGTTATTCCCTCAATTCAAGAAATAGTCATCCCATCATGACTATAGGAATGACTATTCTAAGGCTAACGCATTTCACTTTCTTCCATTTCTAATAAAAGTTATTTCTTTTTTAATGGAATAGTTATTTTGCGTACCAAATGTAACATAAAGGAGGAAAGATGAAACATTAAACATTAATGCATATTATAACTCTTGCTTTTGCATTCTATAAATTAGTATATTAAAAAATGAAGTTTCTTTAATTATTTACAATCCTTAAAATGAGTAAAAAAAACTCCACAACTTTAGCACAATAATATTTGTAATGCTATCAATCCCAGTATACCACTTTCATAATTTTCACATTCCTCAGTACCTACTGCTACCGCTATCATTCCCGATAATACCGCCATCATAATTTTCACATTTCCCGATAGCTACTGCTATCACTTATCAATCCCAATAGCACCATTTTTAAACCCAGTGACTACCGCTTTTAACATAAAATTACAATCCCTGATAGTACTACGCTATATTATCATTTGGACAAACCCGATAACTACCGCTATCATCTTTAGCATTAGTTCGTAATTTGCCATGTGGCATATAACTCATAATAAAATATTTTACATGCTTCTTTCTCATAATACAACTCCACAATTCATTCTCGTATGTTTTGCACAATCCTTATGAAACATATTTTTCACGTGTGAATTCATATATAAGATTCATAATCATTGGTAAAAGAAACTAACCAGTTTGCATTGCATTATGTTTCGTCATGCAAAGTTTCTTCCATGCTGACATAAGCATAAAAGTTCCCAACCATTCTTTAAATTTGTCAGTTGTTGTAAAACAATACTTTTAATTTATTGTGGTATTCAGCCTCAGGGATGAATCGAAAAAGAAATGCTCCCAATTGGGAACTACTCCTTTGATAGGTTATCCAATGGTTCTATTTGCGATATCCCTATCTATTATTTTGGAGATACGTTGTTGCAACCCTGTGGATATGTCTCTTTCTAACCATGCAATTAATATTGATTAAAGAGATAATTGGCTTTAACTTGCCTAATGTTGCAAGCTGGCAATTCACTTTAACCTTATCCTACAATTTTATCATTGTTTTTTGAAACATTGTATCTATAATGGCGGCGTTTGTTTCTCTTCTGTTGCTTAGTTTTAGTGACTTTCTTATTCATTTTGCTCCTCCCTAGTTAGGTGTTTCCTTTTGTATGCTTCTTGTGTACTTAGGGGCGCCTTACGTTTTTTTTGAGTTTTTTAATAAGATTGGCTTATTACTAAATAAAACAAAAAAACAATTCATCATGGATTATGTTTAGAGAATTCATAAAACTCAAGATTTTTCCTTTTAGTAGACTCCAGGAGTTAATCCCTAGTTGAAACTAAAATTTTCTTTACAATCGTGACAAACCCCTATAAGCTTATTATAAATTATCATCAGGTCATATTATAGCCCGTGGGAAATATAGCAATGTATCTTAACGCATCCACATCAAGGAGAGGTAGATCATTAGTTGCCTATTTGCTGGAAGGGTTTCAATTCATTTTCTCTAGTTTATACTTGAACACTATCAACTTAATCATGTTCTGAATTAAAACAAGTGCATTCAATCAGGTCCAATGATTTTCTGGGAATCTTGTGTGGCTATCTGCATCCTGGACAAGACACTAGTTGCAAGAGAAGTGACTCATGACTCATTTCAATTACAAATGTACCAAAAGACTATTTATTTTCTTGGATATCACTTCACAGTAGCTTGAACTCTAATGATACTTAATTCTTTCCTACCATGTCAAAGATCTCCTCCAAAAATCACTCATTTACAAAACCTTTTAATGATTATCTCTCTTATTACTTACACCTCATCAGAAATACTTTTTACTTTTATAAGACAGAATATAAAAAAGAGAGATGTCCAGTACTCAATCATGTTATTAGAAATTAAATCTGTATTATAAAAAAATAAATTTGTACTTTTCATGTGTTAATGTCTCTTAACAAATCAGAGGTATATATTTATCAAAAAAAAAAAAAAACAAATCAGAGGTATGCTACTGTCTCTTAATTAATCAGAGGTTGCTTGCAAGATCCATGCAATTAAAACAAGATTTGTGAGTATTAGCTAGTACCTAAATTTTTTCCTTTTATGTGGGCTTCCAATATTCTACTACTATTTTCAAACAAGTGGCATGGTGAATTTAAGCTGCAACATTCAATTGCATGAACCACACTTAGGGCTGTAAATGAGCCAAGCTTGGGCGAGTTGTGGTTGTACGAGCTCCGCTCATTTACACTACGCATGAGCTCGAGCTC
>FXXK01001959.1:0-90674 GCA_900184695.1 Betula pendula
CGCGCTTCAGTTATTTATTTATTTATAAATAAATTTACTATTTTGAATAAAATACCCTTGTTAAGGTTTGGGCGGAAATCTTAAGACTTTTATGGACTTCGAGCAAAACGTATTGTGGTGGCTCCTTGGGACGGTTTGTGTTCGATTCTCCAGGTTTTGTATTATCTCTTTCCCAGTATTAGTATGAACTCTACAAGTTTTCTTCAGCTCTTTATTCCTCCCCTTAGTCCTATTCTTTCGCCCTAAAGTCTATGAACAATCGCTGCCAAAATCAAAACTTGATTCTGTAGCGCTTGAACCTTTCCCTCGAACATGCAGACGTCGAGCCATATTATGAAACGAAAGAGCACTGAATACTGAATGCCATAGAATCATTAATTGGCTTCTGCATCAGTCCTATTCGCAATAACTTTTCATCTCGTGGAAGGTAATGTGGCCTCTAGTACTGATGCGCAATTGCATCAGTCCAGCATCCAGATATTAGTATGAGAAGGACTTTTGAGAAAGGACATGGATGGCGCAGATCTCGGTGTACATTTACGGCTTCAACATTGCAGATTCAATATTGTTTTGAGAAGAAGAAGAGCCATTTGGGAAACTAAGAAAAGAAGGATGGTATCGTAATGAAACTTTCTTCAAGAATCTGGAGGAGAAAGAAGAATGATAACTATTTTGGGGATTCAGGAAAGAGAAATTTTTCCGGACAAACATGGTTCTAAAAGTCTCATTTCAGCACAGCCGCAATTGCCACTGACAGACAATCCTCGAATTGAGAGTCTGTCTCTCATTTTTCAACTTTCACCTTTCACCCTTCTCGAATTCCGAATTCACTCAAATACTTTCCCGGTTCTTCGCCTCACATGCGTGATCTTGCAGATATGGAGGAGCATTCCGAGAAAGGTATGGAGAAAATGGGACTCATAGTTGGCATCACTCGTCACCCGTTCCCTCTCGAATCTCATCTATATATTCACTTCTCTTCTCCCTTGCCAAGCACACATTTCAGTTCTCCTTCCTTCATACTCTGTAAGCCAAATCTTTTCTTCTGATTTTGAGCTTATCATCACTTCTTGAGAAGAAAGATGTAGCTTCACAACCTAGTTCATACGGTCTAAATTATAAAGGCAAGAAAGATGCAGCATCACTACCTGATTCACAAACAACAGAAGCAAGACTATTCTTGATCATGTCATCCAGAAGCAAGATTATTCTTGATCATGCTTCTGAGATGAAGTATCTTGCTCTTCCTCCTCTTCAACATAGATTCTTCTCTCATCCATTTCAAATCTCATGAAGATAATCTATGACAGAAGAGAGATAGCTCAACTAATATGGGTGTCTCACTCATATCCTTTCCTGATTGCTTGCCTCAACTTCTAGGATTCGATATTCCTCTTCAGCAAGCTTTCACTTCTATTTATCGTTAAATATACTTCATCATGAAAGGGGGAGCATCTTCACAGGGGGAGCTTCTGTATTATTTTTTGTTGATGTCAAAAGGGGGAGAAATAAGGATATACAAAAATTTATGTTATTCCCCTACAATGAGCTTAAGATAAAATTACATTCATTTCAGTGATCTACATACTGGTTCGATTAGTAATAAAAATGCATTCTTTTCAGTTATCTACATACTGGTTTGATCAGTAATACTTATTACTATAATGAGCTTAAAATTTTTATATATCACAATTTGCACATCAAAAAGGGGGAGATTGTTAGCCCTATGGCGTCAATCCCAATATGTTGCAATATTTTTGATGATAACAAATTCTATCTTGTTGCTCTAATGTGTTTAATCAGTATGATAGTTGCAAGAAACAATTCAAGCACACATTCTCAGAGGATCAAAATGAACCGAAGGCATTTTGGACTCCAAAGCAAGAAACCTTTAAGCCCTGAAGAACTCAAGATTGAGAATCTTATTTTATTGGATATTCTTGTAAAGCTCTTGTATGATTGAACTCTTAAGGCTCTTACTTCTAGAATGACCTTAGGATCCTTCATTATTTTTTTTAAAAATACGAAAAATGCATTAGAAACTTAGGTTTCTTGAAAATCAGCTAGCACCATTCTCAATTTGAAAATCAACTCTGAAAGTTAGCTGGCAACCATTCTCAACTTTGAAAGTCAACTCCTGAAAAGTTAGCTGGCAACCATTCTCAACTTTGAAAATCAACTCTGAAAGTTAGCTGGCCAACCATTCTCAACTTTGAAAGTCAACTCTGAAAGTTAGCTGGCAACCATTCTTAACTTTGAAAATCAGCTAGCAACTATCTTTAACTTTGAAATTGCTAGCAACCATTTGCAACTGGAAATTAGCTAGCAACCATTGCAACTTTGAAAATCAACTCTGAAAGTTAGCTAGCAACCATTCTTAACTTTGAAAATTAGCTAGCAACCATTTGCAACTTTGAAAATCAGCTAGCAACATTTGCAACTTTGAAAATCAACTCTGAAAGTTAGCTAGCAACTACTCTTAACTTTGAAGTTAGCTAGCAACCATTGCAACTTTGAAAAATCAGCTAGCAAATTTCAAAATCTCTCAACGGTTATATCTTGCTTAAACCTATAAATACATATCCTTAGCTCTCATTTTATCAAGCAACCAAGTGAGAAACAAGCAAGCTTAGAATTCAAGCATTCTTTTCATCTATTCAATTTTCTTTACTTCAAGTTCAATCCTACAGAGTTCTAGTGAGAGATTTTATTGTAAAAGCTTCATTTGTATATCCTTCTCAAAAAGGAGAATTGCATTGTGAGAGAAATCTCAAATCCGATCCACATTCAATTGTGTCAAGAGGTTGTGTGACCCTTGTGAGGTGTGAAGGAGATTTTCCACCTTGTGAAGAAGAGTGGTGTACTCTTGGTGTGTAAAGGTTTGAACTCCACCTGCAAGGAGTTTGGTTTAGTGGATTGAAATCTCAAGTGGTGTGCTTGGGGGAGTGGACGTAGGTCAGGTAGACCGAACCACGATAAACACCGAGTTTGATTCTTCTCTCCTATTCCTTTATTATTGTGCCATATTTTATATTCTCTGCATTATATTGTTTCCTTATTTGTTCTAATTCTCAATTCAGTATTTTTTATTAAAGAAAAAGTTTGCCATCAACCCTATTCACCCCCCTCTAGGGTTGATTATCTGGGCAACAATAATTCTGCTACGAAATATTTCCTGGAAGAATCATACTCATACTATAAGTAAGTCAAAAGGAACGGTGATGATTAATATCAAGAATAAATTATGGAGTGTAGTTACAATTGTATAGTGGCATCAATTGTAATTAAATAGCGACAGAGATTTGTCGGTGACTATTTGAGCTAGATTTATTTTTCATTTCAGATCCCTCACCAAGCTATTGTAAATTAACCATGACAGGCTTTTATTTATTTATTAGGCATGGTATTTTAACTTATTAAAACATGGCCTTATTATTTAAGTAGGTTGCTTTAATTTAATTAAATTAAAATTTAGGCCTAAAGAGAAAACTGTACAAAGAGGTAATGTGTGAGCATGGGCTTGGGATAAAACCCAAGACCCATGTAGGGAAGCTAATGCATGGGCTAGGGTGGAAACCCTAGCCCATGCGTCACTCCTTCCATGAAGGAGTGTGGCAGCTAGGGCTTTCCCTAGCCTAGCCGTCCACCTCCTTAAGTGATGGAGGCTAGAATTTTATCCTAGCCATCCATCACTCTCCTCTCCTAGTCCCATATTGATTATTTTATAAAGTCTCTTGTGTTTTCAAGGATATAAATAGAGGTGCCTGTGGTTAGGGCTGTAATCGAGCCAAGCCGAGTCGAGCTTTACAATTTCAAGACTGGCTAGTTTAGGAGGATATATATTCAAGTTGAGCTCAAGTTCGAATTGAGTTATGAAATGTGTGTTCAAGCTCAGCTCGTTAAGAGCTTGGGCGAGCTCAAGCTCGAGCTCAAGCTCGAGCCCATTGATAATGCTATTCGAGCCGAACTGGGTACTCGATCGAGCTCGAACTAGGCTATTAAATTTTTTAATGTGTAATCCGAACGAAGTTCAGGTTCGAGTTTGTGAACAATCTTTATACATTTATCTAAAATATAAATATATAATATGTAACTATATAAGGCATATTATACAATATAATATATAATTATAGTCTATAGGTAACAAATTAACATAATATTATTTAACTCTAGAGTATAAATTATAAAATAAGTATAATATGAGCATAGTAAGTCAAGTATACTAAATATAACTAATTAACTATAATTATAGTATATAATTATTGTTAACCATGTACAATGTTGCATGTATATAGTTATATATTAATTATTCAATATAATTATATTGTTATGTACTAACTATATATTAATAGCTAAGTATGTTAGTTTATGAACTAACTAGTTAGCATGTTAATAATAGATACATACACACATTGATATATACATTCATAATGATACTACTATATATTCAAGTATTATAATTACTATGAAATACTATATTTACTTAATTAGTATAGTTAGTTACTTATGAATTATATATATATATTAATCAAAGTGACGTATATACTATAGGTAATTACTTACTATACTTACATAGTTAATTAGTTTTTTAATAATATTAAGTTAATTAGTATATATTAACCTACTAGACTCGTGAGCCCCTATCGAGTTTTGTCGGGCGAGTCGGGTATGTATCATTTACTAATCAAGTGGGTTTCTACATTAACGAACAAGTTTCTACAGTACCAAGCTCGAGCTCAGGTTGAATTTTACCGAGCGAGTAGCGAGAAGACTATCGCACAAACTGGTTCATTTATAGGCCTACCTGTGGCTCTTGGAAAAATACACTAACAACAAGTTCTTGTGAGTTAACAACTCGAAGAACATAGTTTAAATTTTAAAGAGCAATTTGAGTCCACACTCTTTGGTTATTTCTAGTCATTGGTGAGAAGATCTAAAGGTTTGGATTTCTGCCTGTAAGGAGCAAGGATCAACTGCTCATATAGCCAAAGAGTGGTTAAGTAAGTATTTTATCCCTTATTTATTTTAATAGCCTAATTCTTTGCATGTAGTTTTTAAAGTTCGATATTGGGTTAGGCAATAGTTTATTTTCTGCTACGCTATATTATGTTTTGATATAGTAGTATTCCCAACACATTCTGTTGTTTCTTTCATTTCAAATACATTAAACATATCACAACAAATACAAGTTTAACAACAATATAGAACAAAGATTTGCCATGAACATTCCTAGACAATCCATGCATATAGTACTGCTCCCGGCAAGAAATTGAATTCTTTGCATTAGGGAGGGTCATATCCCATTCGAGAAGATAAAAGGAGAAAAATAAATGATTAAGGTGTTCAAATATTTTTCTGTAAATGGACTTTTGTTGATTGTGGAGTTTTTGTTTACAAGAATAGGTTGGATATGTAGTCAATAATAATATACAAGTAAGTAAAAATATTGTTGATTGACAACTAAGTTATTGGGTGTTAGAATATAAATTAAATGATTAAATTCATCAATTTCTAAGAGCTTAAACTTTTGAGATAAATAGTGATTTAACAGAGTATCGAAGCAAGGGTATTGAGTTTGAACAATGTCTTCGTCATTCACCTCTCATTTTAATTAAATATTCAAAATGTTGAGCCTCACCTAGTAAGGGAGAGTGTGAGCCCACATGCAAGAGAGAAAGTGTTAGAATATAAATTAAATGATTAAATTTCATCAATTCCTAAAAACTTAAGCTTTTCAAATAATTATTGATTTAACATTAGGTTTTGTACACCTTAGTACGTTGCATGGGAATAGAAGTCATGTATGATGTAGTAAACAATATGTAGTCTTCTAACCCTAATTAGCATAGGAGTCTAAGATAGGAAGATTCCATTAGGTTTTTCTATATAGAAGCTAGGTCTCTTCTCCTCTCTACATATTGCAAACCCTATTCTCCTATTGTTTAAAGAATAATTTAGGGCTTACCCCATTGAGGGTTCACCTAAAGAGAGGATTGATGAAAGGAAAATTTGGTTGCATCATATGTGATTCAATCAAATAAAAAAGAGGTTGTCATTTTCGGTATTTATAAATTTTCTAAATTATAAAATTGTTGTGTTCTAGTTCTTAGCATGATTTTACAATTGTCCAACATGCAGAAGTAGATTTTTGTATGGGCGAACTGGACGACGGGTCACTTGCAAGATAAGAAGAGAATCACTGGAGTAGGGCCAGCCTGGAGGCCGGCGAAGGAGCCTCCTATGCTTAAGTCCGGAGAGTATTTTTAGAGAAAACAAAATAAGAAGAGTTTTTGGGTGGAAGAAGCTTTGATCTCCTTTTGGGGATTGTGGTTTTTTATATTAGACCCATGTTTAGTTGTCACATGCTGGGCTTGTAGTTGTGAAGAGCTATCTATAAGCAGGAGACTCCTAGTCTTTTCTAGCCTTTCTATTGAGCATACCTTTATATCAATTGGGTCCTAATTAAGGTCTTCAGGATAAAGATTACAAAGGACACACTTATTACCTTGAATTATATGCCTTTTAAGTGTACGGATATATGTCAATTCCATGTCTATCTTGTGTCCACTCAAAATAAATGTGATTTTTAAAATCACCATTGGATCAAAAGTCAATAATGATTTATCACAAATTTAATGGTGATTTTAAAAGTCACATTAATTTTGAGTGAACACAAAATGAATATGGGGTTGACGTTTATCATTACTTGCGTTTCAATGAGCAATCTACTTTGAGTATTAAAACCTATTCCACATTTACTGTCAGATAATTAATTATAGACTGTGAGGAACTGCTCGCCTAGTTGACTTAATATTGGAAAAGATGTCATCGTAAACAGATTATTAGCCATAGTGCAACATTCGCTCCTTCTCAAATATCTCAAATATCTAATGGCTCTCCAAAAGGTAATGAAGCTTCACAAGGCAAAGCCAATCAACCTTGCACATAAACTCATTCTCAACCTTCTAAGGAATTCAATTAAATATGTATGAAAAAGATTTCTTGTATTCCTTTGAATGTCCTCACATCCAGCTCACATCAATACGTTAAGGAAAGATGTTAACACTAATAAGTTGAAAGAGTAACTTGTTTACAAACTAGTTACTTCTCTATCTCTGTCTCTCTCTCTTTCTCACCTTTATCACTAAAAGACAAAGAACAAAAGGATGACTTAGGGAAGAGTGGAGCAAATTCTTCTTATTCGCTTATCTTAAAACACCTTACAAAGCCTCTATATATAGGCATATAAAAAGAAACGTACATGCCTTTTCTTCTTCCTCTTTATTGCAATAAACTACAATAACTCTAATAACTCCTATAAGTTAAGAATTCAATTTAAGAAACCAAAAGATGCATTAGTTTAAGAAACCAAAGGGCATCATTTATTAAAAGAACTTTTAAACTCCTAACGTTTTGGATTTGTTGTGCTTCCAACATAAGGCACTCAAATACTGATTGATTGTGCCGTATACATATTTTCATGATTTATGTAATTATACCTTGTAAAACTATAGCTACATTTGTATATATTTTCAGTCATTGTATCATTGCAGAACTTGAATAAAATTAATTCTAGGACTTTTAGTTGTTTGGAGATATGATATGTATGGGGGAAGTAAATACGAGCACGCAAGGGTTTAGTGATACTTACAATAATAAATGATTTTGTTGTATCGTCCAAAGTGGCTACCACTTTTGAAAGCGGAAGGCTTGTCCGCTAGTAGATGGAAAGGTGACAATCCTTCCTGATTAACAGAGTTTACCAGATTCTTATACAAGTGAATTATTTGAAATGCCAAATCTGTCGAGTACAAAATGAAACCTGTTTTAGCGTACAAAACGTGCTTCAGTACTAGATATCTGCGTACTCTATTTGTTGCTGTCAGCATGCTAGTTTTGACTATTAAATACATAATGGGAAATCGCAAGTATTTTGAAAACATAAGTGTTATGAAAATTTTGACTTTTAAAACATAAGTGTTTTATTTTGAATTTTTGTGATAAATCGTTTCACTGATTTTCTTAAAGAATCAAAACACAAAATAAAGGACCATAAAAACAAAGGATTTGGCTTATGTGCCGTAAGCCATGAGAATATGTTGTACAATTCCCATGAATTATAGCTGTGCAAATATAATTAATTTTTATATTAAATAATATCAAATTCAACTTTATTTTTGGTATACAAATCGTAACAGAAACTAACTAATTACTCGTTATAAATCTAATGCTCACCAAAATAGTCTCCAGCTATGGCAACGTGAAGAATAGTCTCGCCATCATTTGTCTTCCTGGAATAACCTTCACAATCCTCGCGACCACGGATTTGGAGAAGACAAAGGAAGGCTTGTTTTTTACCATGGAGCGCTGCCAAGAAAAATGGGGTCTCGGTTTCCTTATTACGAGCACCCACCAACGATGGATCAACTTGTGCAATGCATTCACACATACCCACACTCCCCAATAATGCAGCAACATGAAGAGGAGTGTTCCCAAGCTCGTTTTCAATTGCAAGAGCCTCTTTGCCTTCTGGTCCATTGGAAATTAATATCTTCACAAGTTCTTTCACTATCTCTTCTTGGCCATCGGAGACAGCTATGTGTAATGCGGTGTCCCCTGACCTGTTGGTGATCTTGACCGTCTGAGCCACTGGGTTGCTTCTATATTTCTTGACAACTTCTTCCCATTCGCCTTTCAGGGCCAATTGAAACAACTCATTCTTGATGCTCTCCGTTTCCTCACTTATCATGATCTCCCGCGTGGGAGCCATTTCCTCACTCTCACTCTCACTCATCATCTGCGTGAAAGCCATTGTCTCTCCTTCTACACTAGCCATTACTAGAAACAAGGGAAGACAAAGTGAATAGAGTTTGGTTTAAGGTTGGGTGTATCGATTTAGGGTAAATATAAACATAAGCCTGGGCTGAAATGAACAGTATTTCAGCCCAGGCACATGAACAGTAATTCGTGGGTCCATGAACAATGATTTGTGGACCCATAAACAGTAATTTTATTTTATTTTTTATTTTTTTTTACTCTCATTCTAGCTTGGGTTGAGGCTGATGCCAATCACTACTCATCGATTTATACTAGAAACTGAGTCTGAGTCATGTGCTATATATTCCACGTTCTCCAATGTTTGATAGCGTATATATTTGAAGTAATGTCTGAGCATCTACTTTATGTCTTTTTGGTACACGTGGCTTAAATTTTTTATTTTTTATGAAGAATAAATAAACTTCAACTTTTGTTTAAACAATAAAAAAACTAATCCACGTGTATCATAAAAAGTAGTCTAAAATGAATATGTAGATGTCCAAACATTAATTACTCTTTTATGTACCCTTGTTTGGAGTCTGGAGACTAAAAGTACCTCTTCTTGAATACATTACAAACACTTTTATCTCCCGCCAAGAGAAACGTATATATTTAAGAAAAAGAAAAAGAAATCAAGGTCGACAGTAAAACTAATTGATCATCCACCATTATATAATCCAATTTGGCTTATATATATGATACTATATTTTCGATAAACGTGGTTCACCGAAAAATGTACGAACCAAGTTAAATGGAGTACACCAGCTATTGCTAAAGAGGATTGAGTTTCATTTATTGGATTGTATGGGCATATATAGAGTTAGCAATTTTTTATGCGATCTGTGAACTCAATACAACTCAACAAGAAATTAAAGAGTTGGTTGAAAAACTCGACCCATTTAATTAAATATGTTGAGTTATGATTAACCCATATAGTCTTATACACATGTTTCGACACGACCCAAACTCAACATGTGACATAATTACAAGTAATTTTTTATATGATTCGCGAATCCGACACGAGCTCAATACAAACTTAGAGGGTTAAGATTAAAGGGTTTGACCTATTTAATTAAATGGTTCATATTAGGATTGACGTATATAATTTTATATTTATGATTCGACACGACTCAAACCCAACACGTGAACACAAATTACCACCCATAGGCATGCATGCATATATTAAGTTCTACAGTGATTATGAAACTACTCAGCTGACATATAGGTTGTATAAATGATGAGTTGTGACAACCGACAATTGAAGATCTAGAGATTAGCCACTCTAGAATGGATTCCACAAGACCTGGGACTCAAGCAAAGTATGTTCCATAACTATTGAGGATGAATTTTCCCCCTCTTTTTTACAACATAATTTCACCTTCTCTTTTTTAACAAATTAAAGAATTCCAATCTCACTTTAAAAAGAGATACGAATTCTTTAAATGAGAAAGCAAAAAAAGGATATTAAAGCAAAAGGTGGCTAATTATTTCTTTAACTACTTTACAGTTCTTAATCTTTTGTTCATTATTTAATTTTTTTCGCTTTATAGTTCTTAATCATTCAGTCCCTGTTAAATTCTTTCCTTCTTTGTTCCTGCAGGAAAAATAAAAATTTCGTTCTTACAAAAAAATCCGGGCACAAGTTTTTTTATTATTATTATTTTAAAAAAAATCTAACAAAAAGGAGAGAAAAAAATCCCGTCCGAAATTTTAATAAAAAGATAATCAACATGAATCAATGCTGCTTTATGCAGTACATTTTGTTTTTGCTTAATTATTGGGTTTACTGTGGACTGGACTTCCCAGGAAAAACAATACCTATACTTATTCTAAATGATTTTTAGGAAAAATAAAAATAAAAAAAGGAACCCCGGCCCACTGGCCTTCCCCTTCAACAAGAAAATGTCCGGAAGAAAAGTATGCCATCTTGAGTCTATTAATTGGACTGCGGTGTCTTGTTACACAATGTCTGTAAAGCAAAAGTAAAAGAAACATCCAACAAAGGTGCGCTCAGCAAATTTGATTTTGGTTTTCGTATCATGGGTCTTCGCGCTTTATGTCATTTTCATCGTGACTAATGTATTCTGCACACTTCTTTATCAAATTTATGTTGCACCAATTAATGTGACGTATTTTAAGTAATTTTTCTTGTTAGTTATTAAAAACAAAATGTAAATCACTTAAAGCACACCACATCAGCCAATATGACATAAATTTGATAAATAGTTGCTCTTCTACTATTAGTATTACTCTTCTGCTATCTTTTGGATGCCGATGCATAACAATAGGGCAAAAGATTTATCTATAATTTTTTTTGAAATAAAGCTAATACTTTCATTACTAACTTAGGAAGAAGTAGGTTGTTATGCGCATACAATATCTCTAATGAAATTGCAAAATTATTCAATGAATCTTAAGGATTTTCTTGCTCAGCAAGTACAATAGAATGAATTACAGACGGACTCGTACCCTGCCAAACTCTATTTAAAGATTGCTGGATTGCGAACTTGGCCAAGCAATGAGCTGCGGCGTTTCCTTCACGACGGACATGGGTCACTCTCCAAGACTCAAAATGAGTAAGACATGCACGGGAATCAGACAGGAGTTGCCCATACCGACACCATAAAGGACTATCCTTGTTCAGTCCATGCACTATCTCAAGAGCATCTCCTTCTAGTATTAAGCGTGAAAAACCTTGATCACAACAGAACCCAATGGTCTTCCAAGCTGCCATGACTTCAGCAACGGTAGGGTCAGTGACAAAAGGGACGATGGAGCAGAAAGAAGCCACAGTTCCTCCCTTCTCATCACTAGCAACCTGATAAGTGCTGAATGTTATACATTCAAGCCCCCTAACTCGCATGTGTTATACCTTAATTTGTGTTATTATTTAATATTTTTGTTGTGTTTAGTGTTGTCTTATTTTTAGGTCTTAAATGGAAATACATGCAAATCTTAAACATTGAGCCTAAAAAGACAACAAAGGAAAGCTGAGGAGCTGAAGAAAAGCCTAGGGATCGATCGCAGAATACCAGGGATCGATCGCACCAAGGATCGATCCCAGAAGTCAGGGATCGATCGTAGTCTGGGATCGATCGTAGCTCCTTGGGATCGATCCCCATCGGAGCTTCCAGAACGTGAATAGATATTTGACAGCTAATAGCGGTGGGGATCTTTCTTGGTCCAAATTTGCGACTTGCCAGCACATTGTGGGCGCCGAAATCACTCCTCAGAGGACTCCACAACACCTGGAATTGTAGATCTTTAGCTTGATCTTTCCTTAAGAAAGATCAAGACTAAAAAATGTGATATATGTGGGTGTTCTGTCCGAAATAGCAGAGAGGAACGTTTTTGGGAGTTTATTTCAGTGTAGTTTTTGTTCCTTTTGTTGTATTTTGTTGTTGTATAGATGATAGAACTCGACCCATAGCTCCAATATTCCTTAGGAAATGGATTCATTTTGTTGTATTCATTGAAGAAATCCAAATCCATGAGGAAATGAATCTCTTCAAATCCATTGAAGAAATCCAAATCCATGAGGAAATGAATCCTATTTAGGTTTGATGTAATTTTTTCATGGGGTTATGAGTCGAGATTGATTGTGTTTTAGCTTGGATTTTGTATAAACGGTGTGATGATTGTATATGCATATGGTTTGTTCTTCATGTTTATGCCATTTGAGATGGAAATCATTCTTTGTCTATGAGGAATTGTTTTAAGTCTTGAATGTTTTCAATACCTTTGATGTCTTTGATTGAGAAGGTATAAGCTATACAATGATGCTTTTGACTTGATGTTATATGAGTTTGATAGGGCATGCTAGGGACCACAACTCAATCTATGTTAGTTTAACTTAGAATAGATGGAAAGAGGGGTGGAAACCTATGATGCTTTATGCTTATTTCATGATATTGGGTAGGCTATTAAATGGACTTATATCGCATGCTAGGGAACACGAGTTATCTCACATGTAGGTTTAGATTTATGTCATTTAAATTTATGTCATTTAGGTGAGTGACTAGTGCGAAACTATGATGTTATATCATTTTCTTTTGATAGTGAATTCTTAATGAGATCATTGTAAGGATTGACAACCATTACACGCTCATATTATGCCTTTATTAAAGATCCTTAGCTAGATACAATCTGCATTCTACCTTTATCTTTACTTTACATGTCATTTACCTTTATGTCATTTACACTTAATGTCATTTACATTTACGTCATTTAGAATTATGTCATTTAAAGTTTATGTCATTTATGTTTAAGTCATTATGTTTATGTCTTTTAGTTTTAAAATTAAAACATCATTTTGTTTCATGAGTTGAGCTAGAGAAAGCCTCGAAAGCTTGACAAACCGACCATCACAGTCCCTGTGGACGATACCCTCTTTTAGAGCTATCCTACAAGGATACGATCTATCATGAGCGGTTAATTATAAATTTTGAAATCGGTGCGTGCTCGCGTGCGTATCACAATCATACCAATCCCAATTCCCTTGGAAGAATGATCTAAAGCGGCATCCCAATTCACCTTTATTGCACCCACCGGAGGTTTCTGCCACTGAACAGTCAACGGCAAAGATGGAGCTACCTTAGGGATAGCAATCTGAGCTTGACGAAATTCTTCCAGTGATGTTGTCGCATTACGAAGCAAATTGGCAGGCGCAGAAGGCTGTCCCCCAAATACCACTTGATTCCTACGGAGCCATACACCGCAAGCCAGTACTGAGACAAAACACAATTCCTCTTCTTCTAGTTTGTCCATCAGCAACTCAAACCAACTTAAACCATCAGTCTGCCCTATAGAGAGTTTTTGAATCTTACGGCTGCAGTCCATCCATACGGCTTTAGAGGATTCACACTCCCATATGATATGCTCAGCAGACTCTGTCGTGATTCCACACATAGGGCACAAGCTATCTTGAATCACTTTCCTTTGGATTAAATTGTCTCTCGTAGGGAGAGTGTTAGTACACAACTTCCAAAGAAAGTGCGCCACAACTCCTGGAACATGAAGCTTCCATATTTTGCTCCAAGCCTCCCTAACAGAATAGGAAGTGGAACATTCCCTTGTTTGCCGAGCACGTCGATCTAGCTCCAAGTGGTATGCACTTATGACTGTAAAGTTTCCATGAGGTGTACCCTGCCAAAACAGTTTGTCTGGAAGACCGTGGGGACTGAGAGCTAAGCTGCATATGGCGGCTGCCTCCACTGGAAGAAAGATGCGGTGTATGAGTTCAAAATTCCACCAGCCAGAGTCAACATCAATCAGATCTGCTACTTTTGCCTCTGCCGGTAAAATTTGAATGGGTGATTGGATTTTATGGGAAGAGGGGCACGGGAGCCACTTGTCTTTCCATATAGCAATTGAACTTCCATTGCCTACACACCATTGGAGTCCATCCTTGAGAAAGGCACGAGAATTGCAGATACTACGCCAAACAAAGGATGGGCGACGACCAACATTTGCATCCAAAAAGGAAGAGTGGGGAAAATACTTCTCCCTAAACACTGTGGCAGCCAGAGAGTCTTGATATTGTAGTAATCGCCATCCTTGTTTTGCTAGCATAGCCATGTTGAAACATTCAAGATCCCGGAACCCTAAGCCTCCACGAGCTTTGGAACAACCCATTTTTGCCCAGCTCCTCCAAACCATAGAGGAGTTTTGGTCCTTTTGACCCCAATAAAAATGGCACATCAAGGAGTTTAATTCCTTACATAAGGTTTTTGGAAGCTAAAAGAGACTCATGCTGTACGTGGGAATGGCCTGAACTACGGCTTTTATAAGAAGCTCCTTACTCGCTTGTGACAAAAAAATTTCTTTCCACCCATTCAGTTTGGTCCCGAACCAGACCTTGTATTCCAGTAAAGGTTCTTTTCTTGTTACGCCCCACCATCACCGGTAGCCCAAGGTATTTCTCAAACGACTGGGGAGATGAACCACCCACTATGGAAAGAATATGTTGACAAAACTCATGGCGAGTATTTTTACTGAAATAGAGAGAAGTTTTCCCTCTGTTGATTTTTTGCCCAGAAGCCCTTTCGTATCGTTCCAAGACCTCATGAATATGACACCCTTCAAAAAAAGTTGCTCTACAAAACAAGAGGCAATCATCGGCAAAGAACAAATGGCTCAATTTAGTACCTCCTCTCGTAATAAGAAGCCCCGAAATGCGCTCCTCAATTTCTGCTTGCTGAAGGAGTGAACTTAAGCCCTCAGCACAGAGAAGAAAAAGATAGGGAGATAGAGGGTCTCCTTGTCGTAGCCCCCGGGATGGGGTAATGTGTCCATAAGGGGATCCGTTGATGAGTATTGAATAGGACACGGATCGCACACATGTCATCAGCAAAAATATCCATCTATCCGCAAAGCCCAACTTTTTCATGACTGCTTCAAGAAAAGCCCATTCGACCCTATCATAAGCTTTACTCATGTCTAGCTTGAGTGCCATATACCCCTTTTTACCATGGAGTCTAGTAGCCATAGTATGAAGACCCTCATAAGCTATCATGACATTGTCAGTTATAAGCTGACCCGGTATAAAAGCACTCTGAGTTTGAGAAATAATTCAGGGAAGGATAAATTTCATACGATTTGCCAACACCTTAGCTATCAGCTTATATAATACATTACAAAGGCTAATAGGGCGAAACTTAGTTACCTTAGTTGTTGGGAGGACTTTCGGAATGAGTGCAATGAAAGTGTTGTTCAAATCTAGTGCCATGACACCCGAATGCAAGAATCTTAGCACTGCCGACCTCACTTCAGGCCCCACCACATTCCAGTGTTGTTGGAAGAAACCAACTGAAACCGTCTGGCCCTGGGGATTTGGTTGGATGCATTTGTGAAAGGGCAAGATCCACCTCTTCAGCCTCAAACGGACGTAGCAGCTTAGTATTCATTTCTGCTGTGACCCGTGGGACCACTGCCTCTACACTATCTTCTATCTCAACAGGGGAGTCCGTAGAGAAAACCTGCTGGAAATAATCAATGAAAGCCTGACTGATCTCACCAGGTTGTTCCCATTCATTACCTTCATCGTCTGTGATCTTTCCAATATGATTAATTTTCCGCCGATGATTCGCCCATGCATGGAAGTAACGAGTGTTGCGATCACCCTCACGATACCAGTTGCGCTTGGCCCTTTGTTTCCACTGAGCATCTTCCATTGCTAGCAAGTGGTCAATATCATGTTGTAGCTGCTGAATTTCTGCCCAGTCTGCCACATCCTCATTCCGTTGAAGAAAGGTGAGGCGCTGAGTTTTGGTCCGTAGGAGTTGCCTTGCTTGCCCGTATTTGGCCTTACTCCATCGTTGTAAAGCTAGTTGACAGTGCTGCAGTTTAGATTGAACTTCCTGCATGGAGTTTATTGTAGGCCCACCTTCGGTCCATATAGATTGCAGGAGTTCATCACATTCACCATCTAGTGCCCATTTGGCCTCATACCTCCATGGGGATTGGGTTCGCACACGTCCAGCTTCTTTCGAAAATCGAACCAAGAGGGGTTTATGGTCGGAAGTTCTTGCTGCTAGCACTATAACATCCAAGTCCTCAAACCAAGCACACCATTCGGTTGTTGCCAGAGCTCTATCCAATCTTTCTTTGGTAAACTGCGTTGCATGCCGGCCATTAGTCCAGGTATATTTTGCTCCTTTAAACCCCAGATCACAGAGCCTACAGGAGTCCAGTGCTACTCGAAAAGAACTCATTTGCCTCTCATTACGAGGAGCACCTCCAACCTTCTCCGATTGGTCTATGATTTCGTTAAAATCACCTACAACGAGCCAAGGTTGAGGTTGAAAGGATTGAAGAAACATAAGTAGCTTCCACGACTCTGCCCGGAGAGAACGGTCAGGATGTCCATAAAAGCCAGTCAAACGCCAAGGGGGTGATTGATCATGCAGTGAAACAATAGTTGAGACATGTTGAAGCGAGTAATTTTGAATTTCTATCTCCTTCTCTTCCATCCATAAAAGGGCAATACCACCACCTCTACCTATAGGATCTATTGCCAGCATCCCTTCAAAACCAATTTTCCTACGTACCTCTTGCATACGGTATTCACAAATCCTTGTCTCCATCAGGAACAAGAACCGGGGGTTCCCAAGCCCTCGGCAGTTCCAACTGAGAAGACTCATGGCAACTGGCGGGGCTGTTTCACAGCCGCCGCCAGTATGGGAGATTTTTTGCCATTCTCCCATCCTCTGCCTTTTTTCTCCAGAGGTGTTGCAATGCCATCATTCGCATAAGAAGTGGTGTTTCGTTTGCCTGCAAAAGGAGCTTTGGATGTTGCTGATGCCCCTTCCCCATGAGCCTCACGAGCACAATGCTTCCAGCTCTTCACCTGACGATCCCCTGTCCCTGTTATAACTCTCGGGTGAAAAAATAGGGCTGGTGAAGAATTAGGAAGAACTGGGCCAGCAAGGCCACTTGGGCATTCAGGAAAGCCAGCCTTTATAGAATCAGTCGGGCCTAAGGGCTCCCCTGCAGAATTGGGCTCCGAGTAAAGCTGTGGGCTAGAATAGGACTTAGAAAGCCCAGATTTGGAAGGATCAGCAGGAGTGGGGGGCCCACTCCCCCCGTTACGTGACACACTTCCAGTTGGAGCCGTTATAGAAAAAGCTTTCAGTTTCTGCGCTACTTCATTCCCCCCAAAACCGACGTCCTCAAATAATACCTTTCCAGAGATATTGTGATTGGAACCCCCTGATTCCGCTGCATTAACTCCCATACCAGCCGTTGAGCGTGATGGGGGCTGGTGCGTATCCGTTGCATTCAATCCGGCCGTTGCATTCAATCCGGTGGGGCAAGGAATCGGTTGTGTAACGATCAGTGAATCCCCAGATTTTTTAGACTGAAATCAGAATGGTGCAGGATTCACCAAAGCCGGTTCTGTCAAAGGCCGTCGCCCGCCGTCAGTCTCCCAGAGGGATGTCGGAGCCGATACTTGCCCTTTAGAAGTTGGATCTGCGACTCCTCGAACGTTATCCCCGAGGAATCTCCTTGGATCATCCACACGTAGCCAAGCTCCCCATTGATTATCCTATGACCCACCAAGCTTCTTTTGAGAAGGATTGGGACATCCTTGGGGGCCATGGATAATTCGCCCACAATTAAAACAAAAGAGTGGGAGTTTTACGTATTTAAAAGTTACCCATACAGATTTGCCTTCAATCAAAAGGGCACGTCCTCGTTCAAGCGGTTTGGTGATATCAATGATGACCCTAATTCGCAGACCACGTCGCCAACCAGCCCCATCGCCTTTGACGTCAATCTCCATAACTTCCCCTAAAGAATCCCCAATTTTCGTCCCCACCCCTTTGTTGAAGCAAATAAGAGGCAAGTCATGAATGTCAACCCAAAAAGGGGAATGAGAGAAGACCATCTGGGTCGGTGGAATTAGACCATCAAATTCATAAAGCAGTATGAGGTGGCGATCAAACAGCCATGGCCGCCCCAACAGTACCTTTTGCTTGTCCAGAATATCAGAGAACTCAAAGATCCAAATTTGCTCTTGCACTTCCTTGAAGACCACCGAACCCTTCGGATGCCATAGCCGAGTCATCAAGGATCGAAAAGCCTCCCTATTGATCCTCTTCGTTGATCCGATTCGACCCACCAGGCTACGAGCAATCTTGGCTCTTTCCTCGCTTAAGTCTCCTGCCTGGATCTGGATTCCCTCCTTCTCACCTTCAGAAAGAGACAGTTTGCCGCACAAGACGTCAATATCGTTGGCCATCTCAATACACTAGAACAGTAGTAGGCAACCACAAAATTCTCCACTCTCAAAAGACGGGAGACAGTCACTCTCAATGTCAGAGTTATCTCAGAGAGAAAACCCTAGAGAGAAAAAGCTTTTTTAAGCCCATTTTGTCAATGGTTTTGTTTTCTGATTATATAATTATACACTATTATATATTACATAATTATTAATTAAAAGTACAACATGCATAATATATAGCTAGTTAATGTAATTAACTAGTGACTATTAAGTAATACAATCAATATTATCTAATTAATGCTCTCAATTAATATATATTAATAAATATTTATTCCATAAATAAATATTTAATGCCCTAATTATAGTTGATATTCTATAAATACTATATAGGGAAACACTTATATGTTATATATATATTAACATATATATAAATCAGGCCTTTAAATCAGTACTTACAAAAAAAAAAATTAAAGGATGATTTTACTGTCACATCATATATATATTTATAAGTGTTGCCAATCGTCTCAGTTATATGATAGTCGTATATAAGTCTACAAAATAACATTACTTTTATATATTATATATATATATATGTATACTAAAAAGATATTTTGATACTTTCAAAAGAAAAAATAATAATAATAATAAATTTTATGTTATTGAATACGTACACATTTATTTAATTATCCTTGAAATATATGCATATTTTTTAAAAAATCTGAGGTCAAAATAGACATTTCACTTAATTTTTGGCGCTAGCGCCTCAACAGGCGAAATTTTCATTCCCCCGCCCTTCTGCAAATATCCCCAAATTTCGCAAATCAAAATACCCATTTCTCCTCCTTCATTCACAGATAGTGGTTCTCCCTTCAAGATCTGGTTGGCAGTTTATGTTCTGAATTCGGACGTGTTTTATTCCAGTTCCGTGTTCTCTTTCCTCCTAAGTTTCTTGGCAACCAAACAGAGTTTAGAAGAGTGCGTGTTTGAGTGTGTGAATTGGGTTTTTGATATGTGAATCGGGGGTTTTCAGGTGGTGGAAGGATGCGCAAGATTTAGTGTCGGGGGATTCGGGTTCAAAGAAACCAGTTGCGTACTCGGCTTCGCCGGGTTCCTCATATGCGGGTCCTATGAAGCTCATCAACAACATATTCAGCTTGGATCTTGTTTTCAATCTGAGAAGAGAGGAGGATAAGTGCAGAGGGAAAACGACGAAGTAGATGTCTCCGGACGGGACTATGCCTTGGTCCCTGGCGAAATGTGGGTGCAGGCACTCAGATGGTGAGTGTTCTAGATTGGTTTTAGCAATTTTTGTGATGTAAATTTCTTTTATAATTGATGATTGAAAGATATTTCTGAAGTGAAATGAGGTTTTGATAAGAATGCGTGCGAATGCTAGTGTGTTTGATGCTACTTGTGGTGTAGATGCTCTGATTTTTAATAATTTAAGTAGCTCACTTGATAGTGTTTCTGGCGTGTAAATGCTTGATTGTACTTTTTTTGTCTAAGGTAGACTATGCTGGAGCCTTCATGCTGTTGATACTGTGTAAGTATCGATTGTTTTTATGTTTTAATCAACTGCTATATGTTTGATATGGAAGTGACTAAATAAATGTCAATCATAATTGCCATTGATTTCCCTTATCCGTGATTTTTTTATTGGGAAGGAGTATTACTCTTTTGCACGTGGACCACTGTTTTTCATTATAAATATGCTATACAACACATAATTATATCAATTACTTGATTGGGAGCTGAAATTTCAACTATTTGACCAAGCCATTGTTAATCTTAGAAGACTCGGTAGCAGTTGATCAGTGTGGTGTCAAATATTTTGATGTAGCTGGAATTATTTGAGGTTCTGAATATGAACATGGTTGTAGGGGAGCTTAATAACATTTTTAAGGCACCTGAAGGCCATGAGAACCGCATTGAACAACTTTTAGGATTGAAAACAAGCTAATAGCAAGCTGATGCAGGAAGGGCTATCTCCTTAAAACAGAGACTACAGAACCAAACACTAAGCAAAAGGACCCATGGGAATATGGGATGTGAGAGTGGAACTGCATTCCTCCTATACTCAAGCCTACTCTAGCGGGTGTGAGGAAACAGGATCATCCAATAGTTCCAGGGAAAATATAAATGCTATAGACCAATAATGTAAAATACTTGTCATGCATTTGGTTGTCATGCATGGTGACTGTCGTTGGCATGTACCCTTGTATTTTCCTACTTATAACTACTGTTTGCTCACCAAAATAAGTTGCTTCTTTCTACTGGATGATGATCTTTGATTTTATATGGCCTTGATCATGGACTTACATTGAAAATTTTCTTCTTGCCCCTGTGCAGGTAGAAGTCGTCATAAGTTTACTGCCCCCTAGTTTTCACATTATTGTGGCAAAATGCATGCATCAAGGTATATTACACTTTCTCAATTTCATTAATCAGTATCACAGTTAACACACCATGATCACTACCTAATATCAAATCTGCTTCTAGCCAAGGTTAACAAGAGAGGGATAATAATAATGATCAACCTTGTAAAAATTCTGCAAGCTATTGAATTTATGATTTTTAAAATCTGAACACAAGTCAATATGTTTTTCAATAACTAAAGTGAAATATGCTTTTTACTGTAAAAGCTGTGCAATGAATGATTTGTGGAAGACATTTGAGGTACTTCACCAAATAGTTAACCATAAAATCTTGGGATTGGGTTTTGAGAAATGATCTTAGACTTAGCTGCAAGAGATGATTTGTCATTCTAAGAAGAAACAATGTGGTCAAGAACTGGAAAGAATTAAAAAGAATCTGGATTGTGACAAGCGACAACTTGAATAGAATTATGTTGATTGCTTTATAGAATATTGAAGCACCAAAAGTTAAAAAACAGAATAGGATTTGTCATATCCTGGATGCTGTCCATTCTTACTTCTAGCTAAGGACATGATAATGTCTCTTAATGCAGCTTAAAAAGCATCTCGTTACTGCTAGCTATGTTGATGAGTCCGTGTCCATGTTAGATCAGAAGGCAAAGAGTGCTGGTATTACAATTCTGGGTGAGATGGGTCTGGACCCTGGAATAGGTAATTCAAACCCTTGTATACAATGATCTGTTTCTATAAAGAATCTTCCACAGCATGACATAGATTGTATAAACAAATATGAGCAGATTGACTGCTTCTTGTATCCATGACAGTTTAATACAATGAAACATAATTTTCCAATATCCTTTGCACGTGTTTTCCATTTAATATTCCAACATGATAATTGATTCCAACTTTTGGAGAAAAAAATTATTTACTTATACTGCAACTTTTGTTATTGATGCAATAGATCATATGATGGCAATGAAGATGCTTAACCAAGTTCATGTTCGAAAGGGGAGAATAAGGTCTTTCACTTCTTATTGTGGGGGACTCTCATCCCCAGAAGCTGCTAACAGCCCATTAGCATATAAATTCAGGTACTTGTTGGAACTACTTGGATTTAAAACATTCAGCATTTTAGCTTCAATGGCTTTCTTGAAACTTTCCAAACATAAAAGCACTTTTTTTTTTAAAAAAAAAAAAAAATCATCTTTTATCTTTGTGGGGAGAAACGAGGGGAGGGGGTTAAAACAACTGTTCGGAATATTCAGTTAATATTTGAAAATTATTCTGAAAAATTATGTTACATAAATAATATCATACAACTGTCAAACTGTATGTCGATAACAGAGTAAGTGATAGTTTGAATACTTCTCTAAACAGTATTGTCACATTGGATTGGCATTGGGCAATGACAGTAATATTCTATCTGAATAATCATGATTTAGCATGCACTATGCAATCATGTTTCTAATGTGACATGTGATTATAGTTGAAGATAATTGAATGTTTTCCAATATGACATGTGATTATTGTTGACTCTAGTTAATTCAGGAAAAATTTGGCAAGCAAGAATGGCAAAAGATCTTGGCCTACTTTTTGAGTCTATAATCATATGCATACCTAGACCACGTATTGACAAAGATGGTGCACTCCAAATGCTTGTAGTGGTTGTTCTTTCTATTGCCTCACATTTAGCTTTTTCTGATGTTGTATGTTTAAATTTCCTTCACTCTTTTTGGGAGATAATTAAGCTTGTATAGAATGTAACTTGGTGAGATTGGAATATTGACTATGAATGTTAAATATCGGTGGTTTTTTATTATTGTTTATTTCATAATATATAATATTGTTTATTTTGTTGGATTTCAAATTTTCAATATCTGCTTTTGTTTTTAATTTTTTTTTAATAAAATTGATGCATATAGCAACGTTTACAAACGCTGCTATATGCTCATATAAAAAAAAAAACGCCGGTATGTTTACCGGCGTTATTTTTTTAAACGCCGGAATCCTATCCCGACGTTTTCCCATTTTTAGGGAAAATGCCAGCTACGTATCAAGCTTCGTTTGCAGGAAACGCCGGTTGCATCATTTCCGGCGAAATCAAAAGCCGCCAGAATATGCACACCGGCGTTGTTCAGAAAAGGCCAGGCTTTGTACCCGGCGTTTCCTGCAGAAAACACTGGGCTATATTTGTTGCTGGCGTGAAGAAAAAAACGCTGGGAGAGGTAGAGGATTCACCAGCGTGACTCCCAAACGTTGGGTAGCACTTTGCCCGACAGTAACACTGCCAGCGTTAAACACAAAACGCCGGGACCATGTATCCCGGCGTTTTCTGTGTCTCTTCCAGCGTTTCTTGCGCGTTGGGAGAACATATTTTTTTTGTAGTGATGGTTGAGTGGGTGAAAACTCAAGAAAGGGTTAGGCCCCTTTCCCTTCAGACACATGCACACTCTCTCTCTCTCCCCCTTTTCTTTCTTTCCCCCATCCCCTCTCCCTTTCTTCTCTTCTCTTCTCTCTCTCTCTCTCGAGATGCAGAGTTTGAGAGAGAGAACAAGAAGAAGAAGAATAAAAAGAAGAAGAAGAAGAAGAGGAAGAAGGAGATGAAGCCAAGAGTGGGATTTTCGTCCATGGGTTGTAGTGAGGTAAAATACCTAGCATTTTCTTATGATTTTCGTTGTACCTATTGATTTAAGAACTATCAAACCATATAAATTGATATGATTCTTCTTAGGTCCGAATCTAGGGTTTATGTTTGGGATTTTAGTTACAAATCCGAATGAGCTTTGAATTGGAGTAGCTGGACACGCTCTCGACGATGTTGGCGACGTTGGAGACCTTGAGCACATGGGATCAAAGGGAGTTGGGCTATACCGCGTGACGATTATCGAGGCTTGGGTTTGTTCTCGGATCCGGGAGGACTATAATAAGTGCTGAATGTTATAATATATTCAAGCCTCTTAATTCACATATGTTAAATCATTAGTTTCATTATAATTTGATGTTTTGTGTAGTTTTGTGTTTTTCTTGTATTTTTCAGATTTTGAAAGAAAATAAATCAAATCCGGCAAGTTTGAAGCTTAAAAGATATTTTGGAGAAATGCTGAAGCCTTGTGGATCGATCCACATTTTCTGTGGATAGATCGTACCTGTGGATCAATCCACATTTTCTGTGGATTGATCGCAACTGTTGATCAATCCACAGTTCTTGTGGATTGATTGCACTCGTGCGTTGGAAAACAGTATAGTTGGTAGCTTGTTTTGGAAAAACCTAAATCCAACTCCAACTCGATTTTGAACTTTCTAGGCTGCACGAAATCGTCTAGGATTGTTCCTAAACTCTATAAATAGTCTCCTAAGTCCTTTAAAACAAAAACACAAGCTTTGGAAATGATCAAAGACTCCATCAAGAAGAGTTTTCAAGTTCTTCTTTCTTCATTTCTTTATTTTCTGTATGTATATAGTTTAGTCCGAATTTAGTTGTTTTTAATACTTTAGTTAGGGCTGATTGAAGCCCTAATCATATCTCTTTAAAGTTTTAATTTGCCTTGCTACAACTATTTGTGATTCTTAATTGATTATTTCGGTTTACATTCATTCCTCACATGTTTGTACTTGATCATCATATGCATGTGGTATGGATTTGTTGATTTAGATGACCAAATCCTGGGCATATTAAAGTGATAAAAGAATACCATCTCAGGTTCTTGGAATAATCAGCATAAAGATAACTGGAATATACACCATGTTCTAGCCTGAGTGTGTTTGTCGATTTTTATAGATTTATGTTTTCTTAAAGAACAACTTAGTATACAACCATGCTAAATCCTTTGAGAAAGAAAAGAGTTAGAGTATACACTCATGCCTAATCGCATTATTTAGGAAATAGCTTTAAGAGTATACACCCATGCCTTTGTGGCTGGCAAGCATTGAGCATTGCAATATGGGTTGTAGCATTGTGCATGTCGTTTCCTCAAAAGAATATGATTAGTAGTAGATGTTACAGTCTTATTTCGTTTCAATTCTGTTATTTTATTCTATTTCAACCAATTTATCTATTTTAGAAAATTCTCTTTAAATATAATTTACCAATCCTCATGGGAATAATGTCGTACTTGCTCTCTATACTATCGTTTTGATTTTGTGCACTTGCGAGTAAAACGTGCATTTTATTCGCCTATTTATTTAGGTAGATATTTGTACAACAAGTTTTTGACGTCGTTGCCGTGGATTGTGTTAAATTGTGTTTTTAAAGTTTTTCCTTTTATTTTAGTTATTTGTGTTTATTTTCATCTAAAAAAAATTATTCTCATCTATTTTCTGAGTTTCTTTGCAGAATTTTGTTTCTGTTCTGCAGTATGGGGATTGAGCGCCACAAAAGGGGGATCGATCCACATATGTGATCGATCCACATTCCAGGGGGACCGATCACACCTTTTCCAGACAGCAGGTGATCGAGCTCCCAATCCTGGCTATCAATTACACCTTTTTCAGCACCCAATCTTGGCGATCGAGCGCCAGTCCAGACAACAACACTAAAGCTGTTGTCAACTGCAGAATCTGATTTTTCTTTGTTGTTTATGCAGGATCACCGATCACATAACTTAACCGTCATACGATCCAGAGATTGAACGAACCCTTATACTCGAGAGTGCACCTATTCAAAATAGTGGTATTGAGGCCCCTTAAATCACTGCATGGCTATAACTATGAAAATTTCTTTTCTATTTATTTTCATTTTGTTTTTTATTTATTTTCATATTTTCAGTTGTTCATTTGTTTTGTTTAGAATTTAGTTTTTCAGGGACAAGTGTGCTTCCATTCAAGTTTGAGGGTATACTATGAGCCATGCCTACACATTTAGGTTTCCTATTTTTCTGGTATAATCTTTCAATTTTATCTATACATTGAGGATAATGTATAATTCAAGTTTGAGGGTATGAAAAAGACACACACACACTTTGTCCAAAAATTTTAAAATTGCATATTCTTGTTATTCTTAAGAATTTGATTGATCTGGAACTGTGATTTGAGTTTTATTGGAGAGCTTAAAATGTTGAACACATGATCATATGATTAGGATTCTAGGTCTTGTTACTTACCTTTGGTATCTAAGCATTCACCTGTTTCAATTCAAATTATCACGAGCACATTAGCACATAGTTTGTGAGGTGTGACATGTGAACCGGGTTGTATATGTTTTCAACATCTTGGGTGAAGCTAGGTGCTTGTTGGATGGATACCTTGGTATATATATATATATATATATNATATTCTTGTTATTCTTAAGAATTTGATTGATCTGGAACTGTGATTTGAGTTTTATTGGAGAGCTTAAAATGTTGAACACATGATCATATGATTAGGATTCTAGGTCTTGTTACTTACCTTTGGTATCTAAGCATTCACCTGTTTCAATTCAAATTATCACGAGCACATTAGCACATAGTTTGTGAGGTGTGACATGTGAACCGGGTTGTATATGTTTTCAACATCTTGGGTGAAGCTAGGTGCTTGTTGGATGGATACCTTGGTATATATATATATATATATATATAAACAAAAACAAAAACAAAAAATAGAACAATAGTCATGGCTAAGCCCAATTATGTAGCATTTTTTACTTAAGTTAGTAAGTCTTAAGGGTGTCTCTACACCTAGTGTCTTAAAGTCATCTGGTTTGAGAGCATTGGCTTAACACTCGTTACAAGGGTTAATTAGAAAGCTTAAGATAATTGCGCTAGTTTTATTTTGTAGCCTTTTTTACTCGAGTTAGTAAGCCTTAAGGGTGTCTCTACACCTAGTGCCCTAAAGCCATCTGGTTTGGGAGCATTGACCTAATACTCGTTACAAGGGTCAATTAGAAAGTTTAAAAGAACTGAGCATTGCACAACCTGACCAACAAAAAATGAAGAAAAAGAAAAAGAGACTCTTAATATGCCATGGTTGTTCAATCCGATGAGGACCCCAGTGATCTTTGAGACATTGAGTCATTGGATATCAAAATTCATTTGAAGCCTCATGATTATGTGTTGGTTCACTTTAAACTGAATTGAACTTGTAAAATCCCAGCTTGTCATTTGTGAGTGGTTAGACTTTGGAATTTCAGATCATTTTAAAGATGGAGTTTATCCTTTTAAGCTTGTTTTTGAATGAGAATCATTGCTTTGTGTAACACTTTAATCTTGGGGATAACATGAATTGTGCATAATGTTTGTGGGTATCATTTCTGTTAAACTCTCACGAGACTTCACTCGTCCTACTAAGGACGCTTAGGGGTTTAAAAGGCTTGTTGTATAAGTTAAATACAATCGTGTTCCCCACGACAGAGAAGGTAGAGTAGTTATTTTATGTTCATTTTATTTTCAGTTTTGTATGCTAAAGGACTAACAATATGTAAGTTTGGGGTGTGATAATTGCTGAATGTTACACATTCAAACCCTTAATTCACATACGTTAAGTCTCAGTTGGAATCGAGAGCCCCTTTCCTAACCGGTCCCCTAGTCCCAGCAGAATGATTTGACATGTCCCTAAAGAAAATCACGGGAATCCTGCTACGTATTTAAATAGCTTAGAGCACGAAGATCACCTTTCTGATTACTGAACAGTGTCCAGACAAGACTAGACTTTACAGCTTTTGATCGTTGACTCAAGTCTAAGCTGCATGGTTAATCCCTAATCACCAAAGGCTAGTCATGGCCAGCAAGATCCATACAGCACGATCTCCCAAGCCGGAAATCTAGCGTATCTAATACTTTCTACTTTGAGCCACGCAATGTGAGGAGAAGTACACGTCATATCACTTTTAAGCCTTTTTAAAGTCTTCTGTGTAGAATACAGAGAATATGGAGCTCGCCTCGAACCGACATGTGCCTTTGAGATCACATCATCTGAACACTGCGTGATAAGCCATACCCTGGCCAACACAGCAAGGCATGCCACTTCCTTTAAGCATGCTACTCGACTATAAATAAGAAGCTCAGGTAATCCTAAAGACTCATGATTCTATAATGGGACGAACAAGAACTTCGGCTAAACTTCAATTAGAAAAGAAGATGGGAAGAGCTAAGCCAATTCTGGCCGAAACCATCCCCCCGTACTTCGTTCTCAATCGAAGTGCTTTCTCTAGCCACTCTTGTCATTCAACTTCGACTTCAGTTTATCATTCATAAAAGCTGATAAGGCATACACTCACTCCACAACATTTAGTTGACTTTATTATCGGAGTGTCTTCGGCGATGTCCAATGATTCTCTAACCTTTTCTTTTCCTTGTAGCAACATGACCCCAAGAACAATCAAAGCTCTAACCCATCTTAGCCTCCAGTGCGGATGTTTGGCTCCTTAGTCCATTAGCATGAGGCAAGACCAAAACCGCACCAATAGATTTACTGAAAGAAAATGTTAGTTTTGTTTAAGACACCAAAAAAATAGTGTATTATGGGAATGGTCTCAAACTTTAGTTTTTAACTCCAATTAGTATTTTTGGTATGTGTTAGCAAGACTTTAAAAGAAATTTTGATTTCATCCTTAATGGGATAAAAAAATTTGGCCGTCCACCTAGGATCTTTAGTGCTAATGAAATTTTGACTTGATCTTTCCTTAATTGTGTGATTTCATTTTAATGCTACCAACCATTTCTTTCCTGTTTATTACCTAGTTGAATTTTAAATTCCTCGTAGCATACACATGAGTTACGGCTAGGGCTTTTAGGCTCGGGTTTTTCTTAAAAATTTTCCTTTTTGGGAATTTAGCTAAGTTATTAAAATTTTGAGAAAATTATTTTTTAGCCCTTTGAACTACAACCACAATTTTCATTTACGCCTCAAAACTTTAAAAGTGACATTGAGGCCCCTTATACTATCATTGCTTGTCAAATTAGACACTTTTTGCTTCTTTTGTTTTTTTTTTTTTGTTTTTTTTTGTTTTTTAAATTTTCCAAAATACCTTTGAAGTTATTAAAAAAATGAAATTAACCATTTAAGAAAATTAAGGGGCTAATATTAAAAGAGCAATACCCCTTTTTGGTATTTTCAATTTCGTGTTTTTTTTTTTGTTTAATTTTTTGATAATTTTAATTTTTCAAATGGTTTGGTTTTAATAACTTTAAGGGTTATTCTGAGAGAAAAATGCAAAACTATTTAATTTGATAGGCGAAGGTAGTATGTAGGGGTGGCAAAATGGGTTGACAGGTCGGGTCGGGTTGACCCGCTTGACCTCGTTAACTATAAACCCGAACACGACCCGTTTATTAAACGGGTTGACACGATACGACCCGCTTAATAAACGGGTTAACCCGGCATGACCAGTCAACCCGTTGGATTGACGGGTCGAGTAGATTCAACCCGACCCAACCGACTCGAAAATGAAAATCAGTGAAATCACTCAGCAGCACAGATCTGTGATGCACAGAAAATCACTCACAAGAAATCAAGAATCACAGCGGCACTGGCACAGATCAGTCGTCACGGCGAGGGGTTGGCCCTTGGGGAGGATCGACGACGGCAAGACCGAGAGAGAGGGAGATCCTACCGTTCCGCTGCGACCTTGCTAGGGGTTGGGGACGACGGCGAGACTAAGAGAGAGGGAAACGGAGATACTGCCGGCGCCGGGGAAGATCGACGGAGATAGCGAGACTGTGAGAGAAAGAGAGGGAGATTGAGTTGAGAGACGAGTTAGGTTTTTTTTTTTCTTTTAAGGTATTTACTTCTAGTTTTAGGCTTTTAGCCTTAGGTTAAAAAATATATATATATAAAATATAAAAACCGGGTCAGACGGGTCAACCCGCCAACCCGCCGGGTTAACCTGTTTGACCCGTTAATTAAGCGGGTTATAAACGGGTTTACCCGTTAACCCGGTAACCCCAAACCCAAACCCGCTTTTTTCGTGTCGGGTTCGCGGGTCGTGTCAAAAATTGCCACCTCTAGTAGTATGGGCCCTAATGTCATTTTTTAAAGTTTGCATGCCTAAATGAAAAATGTGGTGGTAGCTAAAGCATATTTTCCCCTAAAATTTTTGTCTTGTATAGATTTTGAACTTGTGCTCATCTTTAACTAATGCTATATCATTCCATTAAATCAACTTAGTCATTCATTGAAATGCACTTTTAAAAAACTATAAGGGAACTTCACTTACACACCCTGAATTATAAGTGATTTTACGAACACCCCTTTTAATTTCACCATCTTTTTTTGTTAAAATGTCCCCCGTTTATATTTCAACCTCACTGATCTTTCTTAGGTGCAATGGTATGCATTTCTTGAAGCCTGAAGCTATGCTAGTAGCTAGTAGTTTTTTTGAAAGCATACAAGAAGTTACACATGCAAGAACATCAGTAAATATAACTGACCAGATACGGTTGCATGAAACATAACCAGTGAGAGAATTCTAGTCCAATCCAACATTAATATATAACTTCATATATATAGAAAACATTTTTTTTTTTTTTGGGTCAAACGCAAACACAGTCACCCACACAAACACACAGAAAGAAAGAGAAGATCTACAAAAAGAGAAAGCAAACAAATAGAATAAACACGTTAGAGAGGCACCGTGTTGTAGCTACGTTGTGGAACCTTCTTGAAGGTAGACCATATAAAATCAAAATAGAGCGGAAACTGCACCATAGCAAAAAATGTTACCGGCAGACACGTCACTGCATACACCGGAAAAGCTGCATATTTCAACTCATCCTTGAGCATAAAGAAATGTCCTGCACAGAAGGAGATGAGCATCAAAGCTATGGAAACGATGAGCGATGTTAAGCCTACCAAGAGCTTTGCTGGCAAGTGCCTGCCAAAATCTCTCTCTTGGTACCGTGATGTTAATATGGCGAGGAACATGACGACGGCAGTGACCGAGAAGCAGAGTGCAACGAGTGAGGAGATGGCGAAGATGTTGAATGGGGGATGCTTTTCGAGCGTTGGAGTGCCACTATCCGACCTAACTCCTCCTGGGACTATGGAGGATGTCGCGAAGGCCACGGTGGCAATGAGTTCAGCCACAACAAAGCATGATTCGGAGGTTTTGTTTAGCCAGTCCCCACCTTTTTCGATCAGGTCCTTGTGGGTTTCGGTGAATAATTCTTTTGGAGTCTTGCGCTCCTTATTGTAGCGGGGGAAGAAATGGGGGGTCATGGACTCCTTGACGAACTACAAGAAGCCAAATTAGCATCCAGCATAAATTATCTCATATTTTACAAAAATTGATAGTCTAAATGATCCAACAATATAGTACTAGGAGTAATGTAAGATGGAAGACTCAGGTCTTCCTTGTGTTCTCTTCCAAAATTGATGTAACTTTTAAAATTACTATTTGATCAAAATTCAATAGTGGTTTATCACAAATCCAATGTAATTTTAAAAGCTATATCAATTTTAAGATGACACAAAGAGAACCTGGGTCTTTCCTCTAGTATTACTCATAGTACTAGACATGTTTCTCGTCTTTTTTTTTATATTAACTGAAGAAGTACAACTTTGTTAAAAAAAAAGCTTTGCCACACAAACTATTACCTTTATATTATTTACTCTACAAAATTTAGTTTAGTGAATCACTCTTTTAAACTTTTGCAAGAAGGAGGATCCAAGTCCTTCTTCAGTTTTCTCAAAAGTGATGTGGCTTTTAAAATCACTATTGAACTTGTGATAGTTGACTATTAGATTTTGATCCAATAATAATTTTAAAAGTCACATCACTTTTGAAAGTATGCAAGGAGGACTTGGGTCTTGCCTCTAGCATTACTCTTAAATGACATGATAGCAATTTTAAAATCTACATCACTTTTGGGAGGACTTAAGGAGGACTTGAGTACTCGCAGCCTCTAGCATTACTCCTTTTAAACTTTTGGTAGCATAGACACAATTAGATCTATGGAATCTAATTTAGACCACAAAATGGTTAATTTCCATTAGACTTGAAGATGGAGAGGATTCTATTCTTCCTTTAGTATACTTAATTTTATTACTGTCTAACATAAATGACACATGACAAAATTAATGACGATTTTATTAGTCTTGAGGACCTAGCTAGGATAAAAGATTAAATCAGTAATGGGAAAAAATAAAGAGATGAGATTCGATTGGGATCATACCTCATACCAATTGATTTCCCATTGCATTTGCAAGGCTGCACCGGGAATTAGCCAAGGCTTATAGTCTCCAAGTTTTGCCGCGAGATGCAAGGCACTATTCCCTTCATTGTCCACTACCCCAAACACATTGTCTTTCTGGATATTGTCATTTGCCAAGAGTAGTTGATATACATGCGGTTGTCTGTGCTCCACCGCCAACAGGACTATATTCTTCTTCTCTGCATTCATGTCTTGTATGGCAATCGGAAAAAGTTCTAGGATTTTGCCCACAATTTCAGTGATACCATTTTTGGCAGCAATTAATATGGGAGTCTCTCCCTTTTGTACTCCCTTCCCTGCCAATAACAGAACGTATAATTGGGCTTTGATTAAACTGTTTGCAATTTCCATGGGCTGATTGATTAAAGCAAACAATTAAAATTTATTTTTTAATTTACCCATCAAAAGATCATGTTGTGACTTGTTCTCCACCGTCAACAGCATTATATTTTTATTGTTCGGATTCTTGTCTCGTATGGCAACCGGAAAATATTCCTTGATGCTCTCCGAGATTTTGGTGACATCCTTTTTAGCTGCAATTAATATGGTAGTCTCGTGCTTTCCCTTTTCATGGTGTTCGTCCCCACCTGCAATTAATATGTTTGGGCTTTGATTAAACAGTTTGCAACAATCATTGCTAAGGTGGCAACTTAATTCTATATATATATATATATATGGCCTGATTGTATTAGAGAAAAAAAATATATATTTTTCTTTTACCGATCAAAGGCTAAAGTAAAAGTAACTTTTATGCTAATATGAGCTATATATCAAGTTGAGTTGTACATGTTAATCTCCAGAGGTTTGGTCTAATGGTACTTCATATATCTAACTCTCCCAAGTTCCCTCCCATTGGTCAACTCATCTTTAATTTGGATGCCTCGAGTCACGACTTGGGTTGGCCATTAAAAACCTTGAGGAATGAAACCTTGTAGCCATGATGCGCCATATATGGGTTTATTCACGAGGGCATGGTCTCTTTGGATTGCATGGGTGCATGCAATGCTGTTGAAGGGGATGAGTTTTTGGTAAGTTAGTATTCCCCAAATTTATTCTTGGAGTTTGAGGAAAATGTTGAAGCTGAGAGATGATGCCATGAATTTTCTTTCTTTTGCTGTTGGTACTGGTCAGAATGGAAGGAGCTTTTGTTTTGGGGCTTTCTAAGGAATGTAAAATGATTTTTTTTTAAGATTTGGGGTTGAGGATAAAGATCATTTATTCTTCTCTTGTGGGTTTAGTGGTAGAATTTGGAAGCATGTTATGAAACTATGTGGTGTTTTGCATCGCCTACATGTTGGGATGATGTGATGTCTTTGAGACTGAAGGAGTGGAGGGATACAGACCTTATGAAAGCTTATATTGCAAGTTAGTGTTTGGTTCTTCTATTTATAATATTTGGAGAATAAGAAATGCTTTAAGACATGTGGATAATCCTTGAATAGCCTAGGTATTGATGGGATTCTGCTTTAATTTGTAGGGATCAGAGTTTCATACTAAATATATGGGTATAGATCTGGTTGTATAGGGTTTAAAGCTTTAGTGTTTTGATAAAGTTTTGTTTTGTAAAAAGTTCAGTTTTATATATATATATATATATATATATATATATATAATATATATATATATATATATATATATATATATATATATATATATATATATAAAATATAACCATAGGAGAATCCCAATTGTGATTACATCTTTTTATATCACATAGATATAATAACATATATATATATATGTGTGTGTGTGTGTGTTTGTGTGTGTGAAATTCAACATGTGCCATATACATTATAATCTAATCCATACAAGTCGAAGAATTAAACCCCGGTTATTCATAGCATATATATTGGGGGATTGAGTATCTGTACATACCTAAGAATAAATCAAGAGATTCGAAGAATTATCCACATGCTCAATTAGTGTCATTAATTAGCAGCCTTGAGAAGTTTTAAACGCCCACCGGCCACCCTCTTAAAAAGTCCCTTAGGAGTTTTGTAAGCTAATTGGAAAGGACTAAAAAGGATAGGGTATTATACCTTCTCTAGTACTCGTATCTTTAGCCTCGCTTTTGTCGCTTTGTTTAGCTTCTAAAGATTCAGGGGTTGGACTATTTGACTTCTGCGGATTTTCCGAGAAAATGTCGTTGAGGACGCTGCCGTACATGTCTGTTGGCAATGTCGATGCTGACTGATCAGGAGGGGCTGTCCCAGTGTTACCATATTCGTTCATGGCATTAGTACGTCGAAGAAGTTCATTCATGATTTGAATGGACCATATGTGCTTCTGTTTCTTATCATGTATCTTTCTTATCTGGGTAGATCCTTATTAACATAATACACAAAGTACTATAAATAGGAAACAAATGAATAATGCATAATATGATTTAAAAATAAAAAAATGAATGCATAATATTGTATATAAGTATATTACGTAGCTACTTATGTGTATATATATATGTGTGTGTCATTGAGACGTGCATGGCAGCTTATGTGTTAGCAATTTGAACGGTACTCGACACACTTCATCTTCTAAATAAACGGAAAAAGTGAGATGATAATGATAATTCAGTTACTAGGTCATAATTTAGTGATAAAAATCTTTGTTAGCTTTTTTATACTATGTCGTATTAAAAAAAGAAAAAGAAAAAAGAATAAGTTCCATTGATTATATATTGACAAAGCTAGTCCAAGAACAACCATCATTGCCTTGTATGTAAGCTTGACAAATTCAAAACAGATGACGTAATTAGATCGAAATTGTTGATCCTCCGGACCTCCATTGGTGACTCCGGAACCTGTATGACACAGAATAATTCATTTGAATGACTGAATAATAATTTGATGGGTCCTAATAGACAATAGAAGTCGGTGCATGAAGTAGCCTTGTCTTAAAAATAAAATAAAATAAAATAAAAAATTAGCGTGCAATGATCTGGTATTCATTAATTTCTCTCTTCTATTTTTTTAAGGGACAGAGTTTTCCTCCAAACTGGGTTGGAGGAACTTCCTCCAACCCCATCTATAAAAATGACAAGTGTCCATTTGCATGTGAGAAGCACATGCATTTTTTAATTGCAAGGGCAAAATTGGTATAAGCACATGCATTTTTTATAAATTTTTTCCACCTTTGTCCTTGCAATTAAAAACTGCATGTGCTTCTCACATGCAAATGGACACTTGTCATTTTTATAGATGAGGTTGGAGGAAGTTCCTCCAACCCAGTTTGGAGGAAAACTCTGTCCTTTTTTAAGCATTTCTCCCTTGTATTTGATGAAGGAGTATACGTGTATTAATTGGTGAGGTAAATCATTAAGTTTCATATTTGGTGAGGTAAATCTTTCAAACACATGCTTGCTAGATTACGAGTTGCTCACCTTCAAGGTCACCCCCGGACTGCGGGGGTCGCACAGCAGCTCGAACCACATTCCAAAAAACTTGAAAGAGGATGGCGCATGTTGTGCATGTAGTTCTCCGGATACTTGGGACAACCGTTTTTGTTTTCTTTAGATACCGTTGACGTCGCCTCATTATTCGGACTATTTTTGAATTGTGTGGAAGCTGTATCCCTTTCAATGAGCTCCTTTATTATTGGGTCCACCTGGAGTTGATCAACCCATATGCCTTCCAAATAACAACCAAGGATAAATTAGTATAAAATAAAATAAAATAAAATAAATAAAAAACAACCAAGGATAAATAATAATCCGTGATTGGTATGCCACTCGATACAAACGATTTTATCAAAATACATAGTACTGTCATACAAAGTACTTACAAACAAGGAAAATAAAAAAAAAAATGATATTATATAGAGTAATGCTATATACTATATTTTTATTTCACAATTATTTTACAAGTACCGCATAATAAACATGCTCCTAACCTCAAATATATGGGGTGAGATTTTGGGAGGCCATGTAAAGCGCGTCGTTGTTTTGTTTTTTTTTTAGCATCATTCTTATGGATATTTTGTAAGAAATCATTTTCGTATCAAAAATAAAATTATGATATAAGTTAACGTGCCTTTTGTGTAATACGAAAATATCATATTTATCTTTCTATAAAATTATCTTACTCCATGAATGGCGACTAATATGTCATGTGCATATGGATTTGATTTTTTTTTTTTTGTTAAAAAAAGTCGATTATGTTACTGATCATGACCACCCATTAGTAGATTCCCGGAGCAAGTTTATTTCGATCCTAAAGTACATATGGGTATACCTTAATGATAGTCGTAAACACATATAACTACTTATATATATAAGTAAGATTTTATTGAGCAAAAATGAAGATATTGGCGCTGGGGCAAAACACAAAGAAAGCCTACATTTTCAGACCGAGCAGGCAACCAATGCCAATCTCTCTCACCAATATATATAACACTAAAAAGTCTAGCATCAATTTTGCTTCTAGCTTCAAAAATAACTCTAGGACCATATATACTTGTCAACCAAAATACCATCCGGATGACAAGCTTCAACCCACATGTAAATCCCATTCCCATCCCCATTCTGGTAACTAAGAAAATGTTTTGCTACCTTCCTAAGTTTCAAAGTTTTCCGCCAGTTCCATGAAGCAAGATGTGGGATTTTGGGATTTTGAGTATTATCGAGTGTGAGGGAGCGGTCTTTGGTGCCTAGTCTACTTAATATTGGAAATGATGACATCGTAAATACATAACTCTACGTACAAAACTCTCCAGGATTTTTTGTCCTTTTTTTGCTGGACTGTTGCTAAGATTTTCAGTTAATGTTCAAAGATGTGATAATGGGAAAGTAAATAAGAGCACGCAAGTCACGCAACAGCAATAGAAAGAAAGGATGAAGTTCAAATAGTTTTTATTTTTTTTTGGGCAACGCGACGGTTTAGTGATACTCACAGTGATAAATGATTTTGTAGTATCGTCCATGGTGGCTACCACTTCTGAAAGCAGAAGGCTTGCTCGCTAGTAGATGGAGAGGTGTGAATCCTTCCTGATTGACGAAGTTTACTAGGTCTTTTTTTTCCTCCTGATCATTAGAAAACTGAAGTATTTGAAATGCCAATTCTGCCAAATGAAAAATGAAACATGTTTTAGCAATACATGCAGGAACGTGCTTCACTAGATATCTCCCTACTCTATATATTTTGTTGATGTCAACATGTTTTACATAGGAGACTGTTAGTTTTGACTTTCGAAAACTAAATGGAAAATTAAAACTTTTTGAAATTTTGCCATAAAAATCTTTTTACTGATTTTCTTTAAGAATCAAAACACAAAAATAAATGACCATAAAAAAGAATATTTTAAACCCCAAGGGGTTAGCCAAGTGGTTGATGCTTGAGGTCGTTAGAAAATATTATCACATAGGTTTCAAGTTTGAAACTTGCTAGGTGCATGGTCCCTCTTGGGGCCAGCTATCCTGGCTTCAACTGTTGAATGCTGAGAGTGGTGCGAGGCATTGGACCGAGGATTTAGTTGGTCGATTCTAAAGCTTTGGCTTCCACGCTTGATAAGCCTTAAGATGAATCCGCAGTGCTGCCAAACCGTAAAGAGTGAAGTCAAATACCCCTTATCAAAAAAAAAAAAAAAAACTACTATTTTATCTTGAGAAGAATGGTATGTTAATAAAAACTTTTGCTAGGAATAGTTCAAAGACCTTTTAATCTTATTTCTTATTTTCTATGATATGCCCTAGCCAGAGAGAGTGGGCTGAATCTCTTTCTTTTCTCTCTTTCTCACATATGACAGGAAAAAATCTGTTCTTTTTCTTTTGTCTCAAAAAGACCACATGGTTGGCACCCCATAATGGGGTAATTAATTATAAAGTTCGGGAATGGACAAGTTCAAGTAACACTATTGTGTAGAACATATATATTTTCATAGTTGTCCAGTTAAATGCATGCATTCCAAATGTACAAACATATTAGTTAAAAATCTCCATTTCAATGAGGACAAATCATTCTATTATATAGTAATTAATATGTAGTCTTTTCATAGATAAAATGCATAATCTTTTTACAAATTATGAACTTAAATTTATAAGTTATAAAGAATTTGTGATTTAGATCTTCCGCACGTGCTTTAGTCATACTCAATGCCGCTAAACCATATACAATATAGGAAAAATTTTACTTACCACTCTAAATCTTTCATAACTTTTGAAATCATATCATTAAACTTTAAAAAAGTATAAAATTAGGGTCACCATCTTTCAGAAGTTTGAAATGTCAACCATCTCGTTAAAATTTAGCTTAAATCAAACGACTGATTATTGAAATTTCTAAAATACTCTTGAGATGTTTATAAAATTATAAAAATACTTTCAATAAATTATTAAAAAAATAATAATAATAAAAAGAAGAAACCCACATTCTGGGTCACTTGACCCATGACCCGTGAACTAACAACTGGTCCATATTGTAGAAACTAGAATTTTTTTTTTTTTTTTTTTAACAAAAATGGTATTTTAGGTATTTCAGCTTCAACCATTTGATTTAACAATGAATTTTGACAGAAATGACTTTACAAACTTCTGAAAGATAATAACTATAAATTGATACTTCTAAAGTTTAAAAATATGATTGTAAAAGTAACCAAAGATTAGGGGTACCGTAAGTAAAGTTTTCCCTACAACATATATATATATATTATATATATATATATATATATATAATATATAATATATATATATATATATATAATATATATATAATATAATATATTATATATATATAATATAATATATATATAAATATACGACTTGAAGACTTTAATTCATCTAAGGAATCTCTTAAAAAAAAAAAATAAAGTATGTTTTTATAAGGGCATCAATCCAAACGAAGATACGTACGTTACTAAATAGAAAATCCTAACGAATATATTATTCTCTAACAAAAATAAATGCTCACCAAAATAGTCCCAGCGATGGTAACATGAAGAATAGTCTCACCATCATTCCTCCTGGTATAAAGAAGACCATTCTCGCGACCACAGATTTGGAGAAGACAAAGGAAGGCTTCCTTTTTACCATGGAGCGCTGCCAAGAAAAATGGGGTCTCGCCGTCGTTATTACGAACGCCCACCAATAATGGATCAACTTTTGCAATGCATTCACAAATACCCACATTCCCCACTGATGCAGCAACATGAAGAGGAGTATTCCCTGTGTCGTTTCCAATTTGAAGAGCCTTCTTGGCTTCTTCATGTCCAGTGGAAATTAATATACCTATAAGTTTGACTCTCTCTTCTTTGCCATCGGAGACAGCTATGTGTAATGCGGTGTCCCCTGACCTGGTGCTCTTGACTTTGTGAGCCTCTGGGTTCTCTCTATATATCTCGAAAACTCTATCCCATTTGCCTTTCATGGCCATTTGAAAAAACTCACTCTTCATTTTTTCCGTTACCTCAGAGATCTGCGGGGAAGCCATTACTAGAAACAAGGGAAGACAACGTGAATAGAGTTAGGTTTAGGGTTGTGTAGCAGCTGGTGTTATTGCTGTATTTATTTATACTAGAAACTGAGTCATGTGCTCTTGGCACAACCCCCAAAAAGAAAGCCTAGCTATTCCACATTCTCAATTTTTTTATTATTCTTTTTTTTTTTGAAAAATATTTCGTAATTTTCATGAAAATAGAACCTGTTGCTAGGAAGCTACAACGTCACACTTACAATTGAGAGTCTTTTTTAACACACTCTACCTATTGTGATTTGTTTAACTGCTGTCTTTTGATTATTCCATTCTCTGCGTAAGTAGCCTCGATCTCTTTTAGTATGACAAAGGCTATAATTATGTTACATGGGCTAGCCAAAGCATCACTTAATTAAACAAGTTAGGAATATTTGTGTACGGTTGTTTGCAGAGTAAAAGTACCTCATCTGGAATACATTAAAAACACTTCTATCTCCCGTCAACGAGAAACGTAATGAAGAAAAAGAAATCAAGAACAGTACTACTACTCAGTTGAAATAGGTTATATAAATGATGAGTCGTGACAACCGACAAGTGAAGAGAATGTCATGTTTTGAATAAGCTAAGAATGTTCCACATGGATTCCACAAGACCTGGGACTCAAGCAAAGTATGTTCCACATCAGTATTCAGGATGAATTTTCCCCATGTTTTTTCACAACGTAATTTAACCTTCTCTTTTTGAACAAAAGAATTCCAATCTCACGTTAAAAAGAGAAAATAATTCTTTAAAGGAGAAAGCAAACAAAGGATATATATTAAAGCTGCAAAAGGGTGGCTAATTATTTCTTTAACTACTTTACGTACAGTACTCTTAATCTTTTGTTTATTTATTGTTTTGTTGTAGTTCTTAATCATTCAGGTCCTGATGAATTCTTTCCTTCTTTGTTCCTGCAGGAAAAATAAAAATAAATTTAGTTCTTACAAAAAGTATCCTGTCTATAAGTTTTTATTTTTCATTTTTTTATTTTTGAAATCTATCATAAAGGAGAGAAAAAAAAAATCCCGTCCGAAATTTTAATAAAAAGAAAATCAACTTGATTGAATGCTACTTTATGCAGTATATTTTGTTTTTGCGTAATTATTGGGTTTACTGTGGACTGGACGAAGAGATTGAGCTCATTAACTTAGCCTGAGACACGGTCAGCCATGGCACACACACTAAGTCCATGGCCGCAGGATGACACGTCAACGACACGTTGTTTCTCGGCTTCACCCATGGGGTCGCCACAGGCGTTGCACTCAAAGCGTGAATCACTTTGTACAAGGTCTATTGAGCCCAAAGATGTGTGACCTCTGATATTCTCGACCGTATCGACTCCACCGTAGAAGACGGCGTCTATGTAATATCTGTCTCTTTAGGCAGCAACCCTATGCCATACTATCAAGACACAATAGTCGTTCGTTTTTTTTTTTTTAAGAGAAAATGAAACATTTTAGACTTTTCATCTACTAAAAACTCACGTGCAACACACATGGTTATTTTCTATTAGAGAAGACAAATCTGACAGATGGGTAACATTGCAAAAGTTAAAAACTTTGTGGGTATGCATTGTCAATTTTTAAATATTGAAGGCAAAATAAAAAAGCGGTGAAACTTTAGGGAGGTAAATTACTATATTTTTTCCTTTGTTTTTTGTTTGTTTTTTTTTTATTTTTTTATTTTTTTATTTTTTTTTTATTTTATGTTAAAGCAATCTTGTGCATAGGAGACCAAACTCCAAGAGCTTCCACCTTGAGTTTGATGGGTATGTTAGCATATAGGATAAGCCTCCATATACAGTCAATAGATTTTCCTTAATAGGTATTTACCATATATGTGTGATTGTAATCAAATCCTAGATATTTGATTATTTTCTTGTATTCACTCCAGCTACCCCATTGTTCTTATAAATAGGGTTATTTCTATTGCAAAAATAGTCAATTCAATATAAACAAGAAGTAGCCCTTAATTTCTTGTGTCTCTCTTAGTTTTGCTCTCCTTTCACATAATTCATTTTATTATAAAATTATACACTGATTTTTCAGGGGGCGATAATGAGACTAGGAGTCTTGCATGGAGTGCTATAGAGCCCAATGCCCAGCTAGAGTACTGCTTAAACCCGATCTGTAGAGAGTTTAGTCTAGCCTTAAATCTTTGAATCTGTAACATTGCATTGTAGCTTATATGAAGTCCTCGATTGTCAACATTTTTTCTATACATAGGTAGTAGACCATTGACATTGCACACCGTGCGCATATTAAACTTTCAAGGACAGGATAGCGTAACTAATTATATCTTCTGACTACTTCGCTCTCATTTCATTTAATTAAAAAACAAAGCACATAAAACTTTCCAGCGTAGGTAAACGTTATTCAAGTTCTTTTTCCTAAAACTATTTGTATTATTGTTATTATGTTATTAGTAAGAAATTGACCTTTCAACCTCCCTGATCTTTCTTAGATGCAATGGTTTGCACTTGCGCTGAAGGCTGAAGCTATGCTAGTAGCTAGTAGTTTTTTTGAGAGCAGGAGGCTCACACGCAAATTAAATCTCATTCTTCTTCAGTAATTAATGCTGACCAGCTGATACAGTTGCATGAAACCGAACCAGCAATGGAAATCTTGTCCAACATTAATTTCATATAGAAAACATATTTTTTTTCTGTCGAACGCGGTTATCCACACAAACACACAGAAAGAAAGAGAACATCCATAACAAAATTTAAAAAAAAAAAAGAAGAAAGGAAACAAATAGACCAAACATGTTAGAGAGGCACCGGGTTGTAGCTATGCTGTGGAACCTTCTTGAAGGTAGCCCATATAAGATCAAAATAGAGCGGAAACTGCACCATAGCAAAAAACGTTACCGGCAAGCACGTCACTGCATACAATGGAAACGCCGCATATTTCAGCTCATCCTTGAGCACAAAGAAATGTCCTGCACAGAAGGAGATGAGCATTGAAGCTATGGAAACAAAGAGGGACGTTAAGCCTACCAAGAGCTTTGTCGGCAAATCCCTGCCAAAATCTCTCTCTTGGTACCGTGATGTTAAGATGGCGAGGAACATGACGACGGCAGTGACCGAGAAGCATAGCGCAACAAGTGAGGAGATGGCGAAGATGTTGAATGCAGGCTGGGTTTCAAGCGTTGGAATACCACTTTCCTGCACTCCTCCAGGGACTGTGGAGGATGTGGCGAAGGCCACGGTGGCAATGAGTGCAGCGACGACAGAGCATGATTCGGAGGTTTTATTTAGCCAGTCGCCTCCTTTTTCCACGAGGTTACTGTGGCTTTCGGTGAATAAGTCTTTTGGGGTTTTGCGCTGCTTGTTGTAGCGGGGGAAGAAATGGAGGGGCATGGACTCCTTGACGAACTGCATAAAGCCAACCATAAAGATTAAAGTATCTCATCTTTTGCAAAAATTGGTGGCCCAAATGATCCAACAATTCCTGAATCCAAAAATGTTTCTCAAGGTTTTTTTTTTTTTAATACTAGCTAGCTAACACCGAAGACAACTTCGTTCAATTAAAAAATAAGGTATTGGTACGTAGATGACACGGTAGCCACACAAACCATTAACTATATATTATTTACTCTTACAAAAAAGCATATGAAATGGCTAGTTTTGAATCCGAATGGCTTAATTAATGCTATATGATGAATAATGTACGTATAATTTATGGAGCATAATGATGCTTGGGAGTTCATTAATGAAATCCCTCCATAGATAAATTTACTGGTTGTAAGTAGGTGCTTAAGATAAAAATGGATTCAAAAGACATGATTAAGCAAAGTAAAATTAGGAGAAAAAGCATTGATTATATATAACGAGGCCAGCTTTTTGTTCATCTGATCCAAAGATTCACTTAGAATCATCATGACACTTGTGACTTATTTGATTTAGAACGTCAATTAAGTAAGTGATAAGACAACCTAATTGAATGGAGACTTTTATTAAATGTTTCTTTTGTATGTGTTATTAAGACACCATTATGATAGAAATCGAATTCTTCTAATGAGATGATCTATACGCTCAATACCCAACCCTTTTTTTTTTTTGAAAGACCAACCTAGCTAATTTAATTACTTTTTAAATACTAAAACGAATTCCCTATAGAGGGAAAACTCTTAAGTTTTTTTTTAAAAAAATATTTTATCAACTAGGGGAAAACCAGGAAAGGGAGGGAAAACTTTTAAGTATTAATACAAGGGTATAATGTAAACTTTTACTTATTATATAATTAGCAGTATATATTCTCTTGCAGCAGAAGAAAAACCAAAAGACACCCCACCCCTTTGGAATGCCTTGGGCGGAGGAGAGAAATCACTCCCTCTTCCACCCCTCCCCCTCTACTCCCCCCTTCCTCCTCCCCCCTCCCCCCTCCCCTTTTTGCCTCTTTGTAAGCAGCAACGGCTTCTTGGAGGCATGTTCTTCCTATTTGGAGGCTTATTCCTCCACAAGCAATTATGCTGACTCCCCTTCCACTACGTGGTGGCCGGTCTCCACTCCTCTCGCCGCTCACAACCCGAATCTAGGTCTTCCACACCGACACCTCCCTCCACCCCGTCTTCAGTCGGTGGATATGCTTCGTGAATTTATTTTATGCATTTATTTTTCTGTATTTTGTCTGTTGTCCTTTTGATTGAGAACTTGTGTATCTTCTGCCCTTTAAGGTCGAGGAATGTAGGTCGGGTGTGAGAGAATTACCTCATGGCCGGTAATAAGTGGGTGCGTTTCGGCCTAATCATGTTCCGATCTAGCCTTAAATCTAGTCTGCTGAACAGATCCACTCCTTATTTTGAGTTGTTCTTGGGTTAGTGGTGGTTGTAGTTATAAATAGTTCTTTAATTGTTAATATACTTTTGTCCGGTCTTTGGCTGTGTAATTTCATAACGTTTGTGTTATATATGTTTAATCTACGTTGTATGCTTTTAATGTATGAGATTTATACTTCTAATTTATTATTAATGAAATTTAGCAGATTCTCACTCAAAATAATAATAATAATTAGCAGTATATATATATAGTTGTCTAGGATTTTTCTGTTTAAAGCTTCCATGGATAAGTGGAATGGATAATGGGCATTAGAGACCTTTATTTGTACAATTTTATTTTGGAATTACAATTGTGTTTATTTGGTGCATTTTTATTAGAGAAATATATATTATTTTATACTGAAATTATTATGAAAAAAAATTAGAGCTCTAGATTATGTTTTGAGAATCTTATATGCAGGATTTCAGGAGAGACATATTTATAGTTAGCGTCAATGTCATGCTTGTTTTGCATTTGGGGCATGATATCAGCAGCAAGGCCTATAAGTACTCCCATATGATATTGGTAAATCGTATGTATATATATTTTGGTAACCCTAAGCAAGGTATGAGTGAGTCTATGATGGAAAGACTCTATAAGGAATTTTTTATGTGAAGGTTAGGTCCATTTTCCTATCCACACACTAAATGTATTATACATTTTCTATATAAAGGCTAGGACACCTTTGTTCTTCATACGTTGTACAAAAATCTATTCTCATATTATTTAGAGAATAAATAGGGATAGGATATAAAGATCTAACTACTTAAAATAGGTATTTTTAGTTAATAATAACCTGCAAGGATAGCAGAGAGCACAAAGCCAAAAAAAACCCTAATCTGGGCATACGAGGGAGATCCTCTCCCCCCCCCCTTTTCCCCCCTCTTCCTAATCCCCCCTCCCCTTCTCGTTATTTCGTTTTGTCTTTGGTTTTGGTTTTCCCAGCACAGCAAGTTTTGCCATCATCTTCTCCACTATCTATGGCTCCGGATCTGCTCTTTGGAGGTTTTGGTTTTGGTTTCTCAAAATCAGATCTGAAACTTTTAGAGAGTTTTTCCCCCTCTCGCGCTCCTCCACTGTGTTCCAGAGCTCATATGCTTCTTTCTTCTTTCTCCCATGCCGGCCAGCCTCCATTCACTTCCAGTCGATGGATCTGCTTATTACTGTTTGCTTTTGTTGTTTTAATTTGATTTTTATTACTATTTATCCCTGACTTTCAGATTGAGAGATGTGCTTTTCTCTGGCATTCGGATTGAGAGAGTTTTAATAATGTTGGTGTGAATTGGACTGCCTATATCTTCGAATTTGTCTGTTTGTTGAAGATCTGATATATAACTGGAGTTGTATATAGGTGTGCATAAGATTTGGTCATAAATATTTGCTTGTCTTTGTCTATGACTTGTAAGTTTATAACTTTGGGCTACGGTTATTGAAACTTGTGACTTATTGACTTAACTTTTGATTGTAAGAGCTTTTGCTCAAGAATTGTCATTAATAGAAAAATGGAAATTTACATTAAAAAAATAATAATAATAAAAATAATCTGCAAGGATAATTATACAAAATGATTGTTTTCAAGTTAAATCGAGAAGAACCATTTTACATTTAGATTTTGTTTTATTGCATCAAATAGCGTACATGGTATCATATCATTTAAAAATTTTAAGCGATTGTCTAACATGTAAATGACACAAGAAAAGATTAATGACAACTTAATTAGTCTTGGGGAGCTAGGGTAAAATATTAATTAAGTAATCGGAAATACAAAATAAAAAAATAAACGAAATTAATTTGGAATCATACCTCATACCACTTGATTTCCCATTGCATTTGCAAGGCTGCACCGGGAATTAGCCAAGGCTTATAGTTTCCAAGCTTTGCTGCGAGATGCAAGGCACTATTCCCTTGGTTGTCCACTACCCGAAACACGCTGTCTCTCAAGATATTTCTTTTCAGCAGGAGTTGATATACATGCGGTTGCCTGTGCTCCACTGCCAACAACACTATATTCTTCTTCTCTGAATTCACGTCGTGTATGGCAATCGGAAAACGTTCCAAGATTTTCTCCACAATTTCAGTGATACCATTTTTGGCAGCAATTAATATGATAGTCTCGTTCTTTGCCCTTTCGGGGGATTTGTCTTTTCCTGCAACTAATATGTTTGAGCTTTGATGAAACAGTTTGCGACAATCATTATTGCTATAAGGTGGCGACTTAGAGAAAAATATATATATACATTTTTTTTTTTCTTTGACTAAGAAAAAATTAAAGTAAAACTTCACACATCATTTTGAAACCAAGGTTTTGGAAAACCTAGCTAGCATTTCTCTTAAATAATTTTTATGCTAATCTCAGCAGTCAATAGTCAAGAGGTTAGTCTAATTGTTCGTCTTACTCGTGAGTTCTAATGGAATGGAATCTTGAGTTCCATTCTCCCATTAGCATCATGAGTCAACTCTTTTGGATACATCGTGTCACGACTTGGAAATATGTACGTGCAAGTTATATCTACGTGATGTATTAATTAAGAACTAATCACAATTGGGATTCTCCCTATAATTGTTGATACATAATTGCCTAATTCCATTAAATATATATTATCTAATTTGAGATTAATTCAACATGCCCGCACAACGCCCTTACATAATCTAATCCATACAATTCGAAGAATTACACCCCGATTATTACCTAAGAACATCAAGAGATTCAAAGAATTAAGAACTAAGAAGCAATAAATAAATAAATAAAAAGGATAGGGTATTTAATTACCTTCTCCATTCTTATCTTGACCCTCCCTTCCCTTGCTTTTGTCATTTTGGTTAGCTTCTAAAGATTCAGGGGTCGGACTTTTTGGCATATGCCCTTCCGAGAAAAAGTGGCTGTAATCAACATTGCCTTCAGCAATAGTATAAGGCCTTGACTCGCCGCCGTCTGTTGGCAATGCCGGGGTCGTCCCAGTGTTACCATATTCGTGCATGGTAGCATGTTGAAGAAGTTCATTCATGATTTGGACGGACCATATGTGTTTCTGTTCTTAACTCTATCTTTCTTATCCCGTATATCCTTGTTAAACATTACACACAAAGTACTAAATAACAAACAATAAATGCATAATGTACTAAAAAAAAACAAGAAGCTACTTTTATATATAGTATATATATATATATATACTATATATATATATATATATATATATATACAGAGAGAGATAGAGAGAGAGAGAGGGAGAGAGAGAGACGAGAGAGAGAGAGAGAGAGAGAGAGGGCCTAGGTGTCCATCTTTGTCCATCCATTTTGTCTGTCTATCGAACTTTATTTCCACAAACAAACAAAAAAAATGAGAGAGAGAGGGCCTAGGTGTCCATCTTTGTCCATCCATTTTGTCTGTCTATCGACTTTATTTCCACAAACAAACAAAAAAAATGAACCTAAACCTTTCTCATATGAATAATGCTTAGTGTTCAATTCCATCCAACTTTGCACATTGTGATTTTTATTTTTTGTTTTATAAATGGTTCTTTTTGTATTTGTAGAGCCCATCTTTGTCTAGATATACAAAGTTGGATGGAGTTGGACACTAAGCATTACTGTTTTCATATATATAGAGTAATACTACAACTTTTTTTTTTTTTTGTTTAAGAGTTTGTTTTTACATTTGTGGGCCCATTTTTTGCCACATATACAAAGTTAAATGGAGTTAAACAAAAAATTAAAAATGTAGCATTATTCATATATATATACTATATATATATATATATATATATGAAGTAATGCTTCATGTCCTACTCAACCATTCAACTTTGTCCAACTTGTCTTATGTGGCAAGTAAATTTATTATTATTATATTATTTTTTGTAAACAAGTTGGACAAAAGTTGAATGGTTGAATTGAACATAAAGTATTTACTAATATATGTGTGTCAACGAGACACGTGGCACCTTATGTGTTAGCAATTTTAAGGTTCTCGACACACTTCATCTTCTAAATAATTTGTCATAATTTACTGAAAAAAATTTGTGAACTTTTTTATACTATGTCGTATTAATTAAAAAAAAAAAAAACAAGAAAAAAAGTTACGTTGGTATATATATTATAATATATACTGACAACCTAGTCCAAGCAGGACCAACACTGCCTTGTGTGCAAGCTTGACAAATTCAAAACAAGTGACGGAATTAGGGGAAATAATGGATAGCTCCGAACTCCATTGGTGACTTCGGATCCTGTACGTACGAGCGATCAGACAGAATAATTCATTTGAATAGCTGAAAATATAACAATAAGTTCAAGAAGTTGTTGATATAGCTATATTATTTTCCTGATGGAGGTCATATTTTCCTCCCGGAGCTTGCTTAATTTCAAACACGCGCTTGCTAGATTACGCGTGCTCACCTCGTTCTCTTTCAAGGTCTGAATCAGGTACATTGTTTCCCTCGACATGACTGGTAATTAATTAGAAAAAAATTAGTTCGATCATGAGCTCATATATAGCAAATGAATAATAATTAACAATAAAAACTTGCACTAAATCCGTGGGTGGTTTTGTTGTATGCTAATAGTCTTTTTACCATTTAGCTGTAAAATGCATCTTGAAAGCAGTACTAAGCAAAATAAAGCATTACTTTTTGAAGGTGAAAGTGTCATTAATTCAACAATTCCTTGTAAAATATATATAAAATATAAAATAAATAATATAAAAGAGAAAGAAAAGAGAGTGGAAGTGGCCGGAGAGAGACGTATATGCTACATCGCGAATTAATTTATATATGATCAATTCTAAACTATATTACAAGGCTTTTAATTTATAGAGAGATTATGAGCATCAACAATTAAACCCTAAACCAAGTAAGGTAGGAAATAAACCTATGAAGGAAATAGAATAAGAGAAATATAAAATATTCTAAAAAAGGGAAAATACCGATAAACCTAGCTAATTAGAGAGTATACTCTATTAATTATAAGATATTCTAACATCACCAATCAAACTCAATGTGAAAGATTCTAGAGGCTTGAGTTTGAAAAAAGAAAACGGATTTAAAAGCAGCCAAAGTCGGTGGTTGGATCAAAGCGGTGCCGGCGAGAAAAGATGAAAGTAATGGCCAGATAACAGAGAATATCCATTAAAAGAATCTCGTGAGGGGTTAAGCTGCAACTGACAATGATGGTTAGAGAACAAAAAGTAGCCATTAAAATCCTATGAAGGGTCAAACCATATTATGCCAAGATTTGCCAATGAATTAAGCCGTAGATCACAATAAAATAGGGCCGAATATGAACTTCAAAGTTTCGTCACGTACAAAAGCAACCGCAATAAGTGTTTGGTGTACTGTTTAAATAGAGAAAAACACAAAGGGGCTCCAAAATGAATCTTTTAAAAAAAAAATGCACGAGCGGAGAACGGAGGGTTAAATGAGGCACCGAGAAAATAGGGCCAACTTGGGCCAAAATCCAAAAGGGCCAACTACAGGCCAAATTCCAAAAGAGGGGCGGGCCGACTACAGCATGGAAACCCATTGGACGGGGCTGAACCGTGCTAAACAGGACTGTAAATACTCTAAAATTGATGAACAAGCCTGAAACTGGACTGAACCCACCGAGAAAGCCATAGAAATGAGTTGAATTGGTTAAGAACTCACTGGAACCAGTTTGAATCGGTTGTGAAAGAGACTGATAAAAGCTTCAAGCAACTTGAACCGAGTGGAAAAGAGCCTAAACCGGATTGAAAATTCTTTGTAAACGACATAAGCTGGAAAGAACCGGTTGTGAAGGCTCCAGAATTGGAATGAACCTGCCGTGGAAGCCTTGGAACTGGATTGAACCGATTAGAACCAGTTTGAAAAGGGGAGAACTAGACTAAAACTAGTTTGAACCGAACCTGTTCTAGACCGGATTGACACGCGTGCAGCTTTGTGGCGCGTGGGTCCACATGCAGGAGTCCCTTTGGTGTGTGGGAGGGTGTGGTGCGTGCAAATGATGCACAAAGTGTTTCCACCGGTCCGTGGAGGAATGAAATAATCTTCAAGCGGCATGTGTAGCTTCGGGAAGGGCCAAAATTGTACAGATCCACTGATTTGGGGTTGAAGAACCGCTTGTTGTGGTTGTTTGGCCGAAATAAGTCACAATAGCAGCGCATATTGTGCGTGGAGGCATGTGCAGATGCCGTCGGTAGTGGATCTTCCAAATATTGATAGATCTGTACCTTGCAAACCTAATTCTAGTACTAGATTTTCAAGATACCGTCCGAGGAAGGTTTGGAAGATACTGGTAGCACAAGCAGAAGAGAATGGCCGCGTGCGGATGATCAGAATAGTGCGATCGTCGAAGGAAAATGTCAAGAACGTTTATTGAAGGCCACAAAAAAGTGGCTTTGATACCATGTAGAAATATATAAAATATAAAATAAAATAATATGAAAGAGAAAAAGAAAAAAAAAAAAAAAAAAGCCGAAGCGGTGAGAGACGTATGAACTTCATCATGAATTAATGTCTATATGATATGTTCTAAACTATATTACAATGCTTTAAATTTATAGAGAGACGATCAATGATGAATAAATAAATCCTAAATCAAATAAGGTAAGAAATAAACCTGTGAAGGAATAAAATATTCAAACAAAAGAAAAATAACGATAAACCTAATTAGATAATATATTCTAAATATTCTAAAATATTCTAACAAATAACGTCTAAAGTTGCGTGTAATTTGTGGAATTTCCGCCGCATGCATGACATGACAAATTTCCATATCTAAAACCAATATAATATGACAAAGTGGCTCCGTGAATTTCCATATCCTAAAATGAATTCGAACTATATATGTATACAGGCAGAATTCATTCTCATCAACTCCTGGCGTAAATCTGCCATGATATGGTGTTCTTGTCATTGGTTGATATGTTGAATAAATATATAATTAGTTTAGTAGATAGAGAAAAAAAAAAACAAAGGAACAAATTCATTCACATACCATGTCGAACCACATTCCAAAACAATTGAAAGAGGCTGACGCATGTTCTGTAGTTCTCCGGACACTTCGGAGTACTGTTTTTACTTTTTGTCATCTCCTTATTTTTCCGACTCTGTTCGTCTGACTTGTCATCTATCGGTTTTTTGGCTTTGTCAATGATCAACTTATTTATTGTTGGGTCCACCTGGAGCTCTTCAACCAATATGCCTTCCAAATAACAACCAATTAAGGATCGATAATCAATAATCTGTGATATAAGCCACTGGATAATATATCAATAATACGAAAAAAGTGTTGTTTCAATATCCAGAGAATATGATATTTATCTTTCCATGAATGGCGACTAATATGTCATGTACATATGGATTTGATTTTTCTTAAAAAAGGTCGATTATGTTACTCATGAAAACCTCATAGTAGATTCCCAAAGCAAATTTATTTCAATATATATGCCGATTAAAGTCAAGGTAACCTTGACGCACACATGCATGGCTTCATATAGATGGTGCTCCTCGCGTTAATAAGTAAGATTTTATTGAGAAATAATGACAATAATGGCGTTGGGGCAAACTCTTAAGAAAGCGGATCCGGATCTCTCCGTTTTAAATGAAATGGAGAGGAGCCGGTTAATGATTAGGATTTTTTTTCAAAATTTAATGATTAGGATTTTTTTTCAAAATTTAGAATTACGAAACTTTATAGTATCCGAGCCCATCAAAGACTAAAATCATTTTTTTTCCTTAGTTTATTTTCGTTCAGTCATTTTATCAAACGTTAGACCTGCACACCAGCAGCACCGAACATCTCCCAGACTCGTGCAGTCCTTTACCCAACAACTCCATATCTTCCTTTGATTCAACCACATCTCAACCCGCTATCAACCTCCAAAACTCCTGCACTATTGTCACCTATTGGGTGCGGGCATGTCTGTGAGAAAATGGGTGGAGGACAAAGGAGGAAGGTGTTGGGGGAACAAGAAGAGGAAATTATTGGGTGCACTAAAATGGAGGAAGGTCCGTTGGGGTGCTCATGGAGAGAGATATGAATCAGTGTTAAAGCTTCGTCAAGCTATCGTTTATGATGTTAAGCTATTTTTATGACACGGCAATTTCCAAACCTTAGATTTTTTTTTGACAAAATCCTAGCCATTACCCGGCTACTCTCCAGTTCATGTGAACTAGAGAGGATCCTAATCCGAAGAAAGCCTACTTCAAGGGAGGATCGGAGAAAGGTCACAAGAACAAAGCACAAGAGGAAAAAAAAGAAAAGAAAAGAAAAACCTAGTTAATCCAACTTAGAATGTCCTCAGACAAGCCTCACATATATTATATAAAGAAAGATACCGGTAAGAAAGTAGTTTTTATCAACTAAAATAAGAGAAAATCAAAAGGAAGGCAGAGAAAGAAAAGATAGGACCACTTCGACGGGGTCTATCCTCCAAAGATTGCTTATAGCAATTACTTGAAATTGTTATTAGATAATTGGCATAAAGGTACTTACATTGCATTTATAGAGTTAAAAATCAATCGTAACCTAGCAAGGATTGTAGAAATAATCCTACCCTAGGAGAGAAAAAAATTCTAACATGATAAGGAAAGGATTTATTTAAGGGTTAAATATCTTTTTGCACCATGTGGTTTAATGCCTTTATTTTTAGTCACCTCGGTTTCACTTTGTATCATACATGGTACCTCAATTTTGGCTAAAAACAAATATGGTACATCCATCCAAATATTTAACAGAACTTCATATGTCAGTGTTAAAACACTGACATGTGGCTATACCTTATAAAGGTCTTGGGTGGCGCTTGGCCACCCCCGACTTCCCAAGAGATGGCGGCATTTTACGTGGCTACCATTGGGGTTGACTCGAAGGCCACCCCCAACTCTAGGGTAGCTCGCGACCCGCCCCAGAGGTGGTTGGGGGTGGCATGCAGCCATCCCCATCGGCCGAGGGTGGCGACGAGCCACCCCTAACAACCTTTGGGGGTACCTCACAGGCCACCCCCTCCACCAAGGGGTGGCAACCAACCAGTAGCCACCCTTTCTTTTTCTCTTTTATTTTTTAATTATTTAAAAAAAAATATTCTTTAATCTTTTTTTTTTTTGTGACACTTTATCCCCTAAGGACATTTTCAAAAGTTTGGACAAAAAAAGTCATGTGCATGGCACGTAACTTAATTTTTGTCCAAAGCGATGGACAAAATTGACGGAGGGTATTTTTTGCCAATGTGAGATATTTCAGGGAGGTCAATTGTCAATTTTTTTAACATTAGAGGCTAAAACACAAATGGTTGGATACTTAAGAGGTAAAGTGTATTTTGTCCCTTTATTTAATAACAACACTAATTTTAAGGTGTCTAACATCCCTCCACCCATAAAGACAACCTTAGCCTCAAGATTGATGATTAAAAAATTTAGGAAATCGAGCCTTCAAGGTTTGATTCGGCTGCCAGGTGGCATCTTCCTTGGGTAAGTAGGACAATGGGCAAGAACTTCAACAACAGCTCGGTGATGCCGCTTGACCATCCTTCGATCCAAAATTGCAGCAAGTTGAATATGCACAACCCAATAGAAGTAACTTTAGGTAATTGCTGCTAACAAAAGACTCATTTTTCTAAATTCTTCTTGAGGCAAGATTCATGAAAGACAAGATAAATCTTGGATTCTAGAGGCAAATTGAGGCAATATGCAACATGACTTATTTGTTCCAGTACCTTATAAGGCACATAGGATCAAGGTGAAAGCTTCCTAGAGGGATGGACATTGAGAGAGACTTGATAGTAAGGTTGCAATATGAGAAATACCCAATCCCCTACCGGTCGCTTCAATGCTTGTCAAATTGTTGTTTTATTCAAGCTTGGGGAGCATTGAGATTGTCCTTAAAGATTTGCAAGACTTTAGGTCGAATGTTCAAAGTTGGATTCAAATGATCGGTGGAGAATGTACAAAGTTATATTCGAACAATCGATTCAAAATGTTTGAAGTTGTATTCGAACGATCAAGGTAGAATGATCAAAGTTGGATTCGAATGTTCAAAGTCGCAAAAAGATCTTTTTTAAAAAAGTTGGACACCTCAACCATTCTTATTCCTTTAGCTCTTTGATAAGAAGGGCATTATATCCCTTGGTCACCATGTTCACCCCTTGCTATCCAGAAACTCTCAAGGTCGGTTGTAGAGGCACTCAAAGCAGCTTTAATATTCACTCATAATAGATGTCTGTCGAATCTTTTCTAGCTCTTTGTCTACATGATCATATTTTGAAGGACCAAATCAGAGAATGAGTCCTTCTACAAATTCATCCCATGTTCGTCTCCGCGACAAGCAACCAACCAATCAAACCATTGTATGGCATCCTTTTCAAGACTAATTGATGCTATTTCTAACTTTGAATCATCAGGTGTGTGGTGATATTTGAAGAATCGCTCTACTCTGGATACTCATCCCAATGGATCTTCATCATCCCGGCGTGGGAACTCCAATTTCATACGTGGACCTCCATACTCTTGCTCTGCTCACAACAAAGGCATTTCATAAAAACACATCCGGCCTAAAACTTACATCCCAGACCAGAAAGTATGGCTTTATAATTCCAAACTTAGCCTATTTCCTAGTAAGCTCCGATCAAGATGGGATGACCCATTTATAATCACATCAGCTTTCCTCACGGAGCAGTTGAGCTAAGAATTCCAAAGAACGGCCAAATTTTCAAAGTGAATGTTCAGCGATTAAAGCCATACATTCAGGGCTTAATGCATAACGAAGATGTGGAGTCTATCGATTTCATAAATCCCATCTATTTTGAGTATGTTATATTTATATATATATATAATATATATATATAATATATATATATATATATTATAATATATATATATATATTATAATATATATATTTATATATATATAAGTATTGTTGTTTTTACTTTTGAACATGGTAAAAATTTTTGAGCTGTGGATCAAGCACAAGAAGCTGGCACTCGATCCCATCAATAGCCACTGTGGATCGAGCACAAGAAGCTGGCGCTCGATCCCTTCAACAAGAGGCTGGCAATCGAGCGCTAAGAGATGAGGATCGATCGCCAATTGGTGATCGAGCGCTAGGAGTGTGGATTGATCGCTATCAACCCAGAAGGTCACATGACCTGTTTAAAACTGCCCTCCTCCCTCATTTCTTCATTTCTCTCCCAAAACGCTCCTATCCCAGTTCTCTCCCTCTTCTTTGACCTAACACCATTTTCAGGTAACACTTTTTATTTTCTTCTTATTTTCACTTTAAATTCTTTTTTCTCACATTCCTATCCGATACAAGTGCGAAAAAATTTCCCATTCCTTGCACTTTTCTGTTTGGCATGTCAGGTGTTCGATAGAAGTCCCCAACACATTCCAGCAATGGCTAACACTCCTGATTCATCTTCTCGGGAACCAATTGATTAGAGTCCTTTCATTCATATCGATTGGCAACACCATGAGCTCAATCCCGAGACTCGTTTTGATATTACGGGAGCCTTCCGGGAGATTGACGATGTAAAATGGGCTAGAAAATAATTCTGAAAGAGGAAATTGATGACATTGCTCCAGCCAGTGTACCATGTGTTCCAGTCGCGCTTTGTCCGACTATTATACTAGAATATGACTTTTGATTCGGACTAGCCTGAGGTGTTGTCTTCTACCATAAATGGACTTGCATTTCAAGTGAGCATAGAGGACATCGCGGAAGTACTTGGCTGCCCTCATGAGTGTCTATCTCCACACTTCACTGAGCCCCCCTCCAAGTTTGATTTGCACATGATTGTGCAAGACATATGTGCGGGAGAATATGCTGACTATATATAAGAAAAATTGTACAAGTAAGGCTAAGTTGCCTTCACGACTTTGGTTGGTGGACACGGTGTTAAAAAGGAATGTGTGCCCATTAGGGCACAAAACGCAGCGGAGTGGTGAGTTCTTATCAACTCTCTATGCTTTTCACAAGAAATATTGGTTCTCAACACCACAATTCGTTTGGAGCCAAATTAATGCACAAATGCTCGGAGGAATTGGTCGATAACAGGTTACCAGGAGCCAAAAAGGCCCCACCGTTCCCCTTCCTGGTCACTAAACTTGTTGTCAGCAAAGGCATTGAAATCGAGGACACCGACTTTCTCGCGGATAAATTCTCGATGTTCGGGTTGCCACAATGGAATCGAAGTACCTCCCATATGAGAAGAGCACCCGCTCTTGTGCGTGATGAAGATATGGAGGATGCAGCTGCTGATGATATGCCTGCTATTGAGATGGTCGAGGGTGAGCCCTCCGTTTGTATAGAGGATAGAGTTCCGCTGTCACATACAGAATACGAACTACTGCAAGACGAACTGCAGAAAATGCAAAAGCGACAAGAAGAGTTTGAAAAAAGGATTGGGGATACACTGTAGGAGATTCTGAGTTGTCTTCTACCTGCACCACCTGCTCCATGATTTACATTATTCATTGTACCTGTTGTTTTTATGGCATTGTACCTTGTATTTTGAGAACATTGCTATATCTATCCAACAATGTACTTTTTATTGCCATTTTGTTTCAAGAACAAGTGTTTTTTTAGATTCAGTTCGGGAATGTGAGATTACTTTTTCTTATTTATGTTATTTATTATTCATATTTATTTTTAATACTCATGCTTATTTTAGTCTTGTGTTATTTTTCTCTTGCTTTTAGTTTTGTTTTTCAGGATGAATGTTTTTACATTCAAGTTTGGGGGTGTGCTATGAACCACACCTCCCCATTCAAATTTTCCTTTATCCCTGGTATTATACATATATTTTATATAAACATTGGGGACAATGTGTGATTTAAGTTTGAGGGTATAGAAAGACACTTTGTATAGAAAGACACTTTATCCAACAAAATTTTTATTTTTTTGCAAATAAATGTTTATGTTATTCATTAGAATTTTGTTGATCTTTAACTATGATTTACATTTCATTGGTGAGCGTAAGATGATGAACACACGATCACACAATTAGGAATTCTAAATCTTTTTACTTGCTTTTGACTTTTGAGAATTCACTTGTTTCAATTTGAAATATCACAAACACATTGACATATAGTTTGTGGTGTATGAGCTTTAAGTTCTTTACATATTTGTTTTTAGTGTCTTAAATGCAATTGGGTGACTTGTTAGTTGGATGACCTGGGCATTAAAAAAAAAAAAACGATGATGATATAGTTAGTTTGACTTCGTAGCCTTGTTGACTTGATTATATAATCCTTTAGAAATGTCTCTACATCTAGTGCCCTAAAGCCATTTGGTTTGGGAGTCATTCGCCCAACACTCGCTACATTGGTCAATTAGAAAAGCTAAATGGAGCTAAGCTAATAGCTGTATAAATATAATAAATGTCAATAAATATTAACTATGCGTTGGTTGTTTCATCTGATGAGGAATTTTAATGAATTTTGAGGTATTGAGCCATTTATATTGCAAATTATTTTGAAACCTCATGGTTATGTGCTAATATCACTTTACACCAATTGGAACATATTTGGAATCTCAACTAACCATTTGTAAGTAATTATATTTTGTAATTTCTAAGTTGTTGTAAAGGTGGGGTTTATTAGTTTAAGTTTGCTAATGATGTTGGAACTAGGATTTTTGTGATACTTTATTCTTTTTGATAATATGATCATGCACAATATTTGTGGGTAACATTTCTGTTAAATCCTCACGACACTTTACTCTTCCACTAGGAATGCCTAGAGGTTTAAAAGACTTGTTGCATGTGCTAAATGCAATCGTGTTTTCCACAAAAGATAATATGTAGTAGTTGTTTATATTTTGTTTCATTTCATCTTATTTTTTATAATGCTAAGGGACTAGCATTATGTAAGTTGGGGGGTGTAATAAGTGCTGAATGTTACATATTCAAGCCCCTTAACTCGCATATGTTAAGTCTTAGTTTGTGTTGTAATATAATATTTTGTTGTGTTTTAGTGTTTTATCTTATTTTTAGGTCATAATGAAAAATACAAACAAAACCATCAACATTTGGCTTAAGATACATCAAGGAAAAATTGAAGGGCTGAAGAGTACCTGTGGATTGAGTGCCACTTTCTGTGGATCAATCATAGCTTGGATCGAGTGCCACATTCTGTGGATCGATTGCAGCTAGCAATCGAGCGCTATCAAAGCTTCTAGAACCGAAAATATCTTTGACAGCAAATAACGGAAAGTTGATATTATTTATCACAGATTGCGGCTTGGTAGGTGATTGTAGGCGTCGAATTCCCTCTTCAGAGATGTCCTAGCCACTTGACTCAAGATTTTTCCTTCATCTTTATCTTGTAATAATATCTACAAGTCTCTGCCTCTATAAAATGGAAACTGATCCGAGAGTGCAAAGAGAGTTCTCAATTTGTTTTCAAGTGTATTTTTAGCTTAGTTTTCATTGTTTTCATGCTTTGGCAGTAGGTAGAAGTTTAACCTATAGCTCTTAAACTCTTTAGGAAATGGTTTTTTCCAATCCAATGGAGACTCTCAAATCTAATATGAGTAACTAACTTTTTTATATGGTTTGATATAATTTTCTCAAAGTGCTATGGGTTGATTGTGTTTAGCTAGGATTTTATACATATATATAATGATTGTATAGCCTAAGAAGATCGCAAAATTTTGTAGATTATTCTTCATAATTATATCATTTATGATGAAATCATTTTCTTGTCTATGAGAAAGCTTTCTTTATCTTAAATAAACTCAACGTTTTCATTTTCTGTGATTGCGGGAACGATGGCTATGCAATGATGTTTTTTGACATAAATTCATGTGGGTTTGATGAGCTATGCTAGGGAACACAAATAACTGTACAACTTAGTTTAATGTAGTGTAAGTGGAAAGATTAGTGTAAACTTAAGATGACTCATACTTTTTCCTTGAATTATGTATATATTAGAAGATTTTATAGTTCATGCTAGGGAACACAAATCGTCTTACAAGTAGATGTTATGTGAGTGATTGGTACAAAACTAAGATGTATTATCATTTTTTCTTAAAAGTACTTTCATGTTGAGGTTGTCGTATAGTTGACATCTATTATGCGCTCATATTATGCTTTTAATAAAAATCCATGTTAGATATAATTTGCTTTTAGTATGAGGATTGGATGAAATCAAATCGCTATAGTCTCTCTTCTACCTTTATCTTATTTTGCTTATCCTTAGTTTATGCTTATTTTAGTTTTAAATTTCAAAAGAAAAGAAAACAATCTCTTCTTCCGAGTTAAGTTGGATGGAATCTTGAATACTTCATAGCAAAACAACTACCACAGTCCCTACGGATCGATATCCTTTATATAGACCTATCTTACAAAGATTTGTACTATTGCTAGCGTTTATAAATTTATCATTGAAAATCACGCAATCACCTAACATATTAAGGAAATGATTTATTTAATAATAATACTAATTTTAAGGTTCCTAACAATTATTTTCTACAAAGGGATCAAAGTTGTGCAAGAGCTATCTATAGGCAGGAGACTCCTAGACTTTTGTAGCCTTTTTATTGAGCAGACGTTTATACCAATTGGGCCCTAATTAAGGTCTTCAAGAAAAAGATTACAAATGACGTACTTATTAACTTGAATTATATCCATTTCAAGAGTAATGATACATGTCAACTCTATGTCTACTTTGTATTTACTCAAAACTGATGTCGCTTTTAAAATTATTATTGGATCAAAAGTTAATACTGATTTATTACAAATTTAATGGTAATTTTAAAAGCCATATCAATTTTAAGTAGACAAAAAGTCGACATGAGGTTGACATTTATCTATTTTGAGTATTAAAACCTATTCCATATTGCCACTAAGAGAATTAAATATAAAGTGTGAGGGACCGCTCGCCTAGTTGACTTAATATTGGAAAAGATATCATCGTAAACAAATTCTTAACCATACTGCACTATCCGCTCCTTCCCATGCAAATATGTGACAGTTCTCCAAAAGGTAATGAAGCTTCACGAGGCAAAGCCAATCAACCTTGCACATCAACTCATTCTCAACCTTCTAAGGAATTCAATTAGATATGTATGAAAAAAATTTCTTGTATTCCTTTGTACGCCATCACGTTCCAGCTCACATCAATATGTCAAAGGAAAGATGTGAACACCAATAAGGCACTCAAATTAATACTGATTGATTGTGCGGTATACATATTTCTATGATTTATGTAATTATACCCTGTAAAACTATAGCTAAGTTTGTATATATAATCAGTCATTGTATCATTGCTGAACCTCGAATAAAATCATTCTCTTCATATATTTATATATATACTTGCTTTTATTCTAGATAACTCTACGTATAAAATTCTCTATAATTTTTAGTTCTTTGGAGATATGATATTGGCATGGGGAAGTAAACAAGAGCACGCGAGGATTTAGTGATACTTACAGTGATAAATGATTTTGTTGTATCGTCCAAAGTGGCTACCACTTTTGAAAGCGGAAGGCTTGCCCGCTAGTAGATGGAAAGGTGAGAAACCTTCCTGATTGACAGAGTTTACTAGATTCTCATACAAGCGAATTATTTGAAATGCCAAATCTGTCGAGTACAAAATGAAACCTGTTTTAGTATACAAAACGTGCTTCACTAGATATAAATCTACCTACTCTATTTGTTGCTGTCAACATGCTAGTTTTGACTTTTAAGAACATAGTATGCGAAATCAAAACTTTTTTAATTTTATTTATTTATTTGTAAGTATTTTGAAAACATAAGTGATTTATTTAGAAATTTTGTGATAAATCGTTTCACTGATTTTCTTGAAGAATCAAAACTCAAAATAAAGGACCATAAAAATTATGGTTATGTTTAGTATGCAAAATGATTATTTTTTTTAAATAGTCTTTGGAATAGCCATAAAGGAATACATATTCCTTCAATTAAGAGAATAACTATTTTTCTCAAATTCCCGATAGCCATGAGAAAATACATATTTTTTCAATTGAGAAAATAAAACAATTTAATTTAAATAGTATCAAATTCCACTTCATTTTTAGGATACAAATCCTACCAGAAACTAACGTTAATTACTGGTGATAAATATAAAGTTAATGCTCACCATAATAGTCTCCAGCTATGGCACAGTGAAGAATAGTCTCGCCATCATTTTTCTTCCTGGAATATTCATAGCCAGCCGAGACACCACAGAGTCGGAGAAGACAAAGGAAGGCTTGTTTTTGACCATGCAGCGCTGCCAAGAAAAATGGGGTCTCGGTCTCCTTATTACGAGCACCCACCAATAGCGGATCAACTTGTGCAATGCATTGACACATACCCACATTCCCCATTGATGCAGCAACATGAAGAGGAGTATTCCCAAGCTCGTTTTTAATTTCAAGAGCCTCTTTGCCTTCTGCAGTTCCATTGGAAATTAATATTTCTACAAGTTCTTCGACTATCTCTTCTTGGCCATCGGAGACAGCTATGTGTAATGCGGTGTCCCCTGCCCTGGTGATCTTGATCTTGTGAGCCTCTTTGTTCTGACTATATTTCTCGACAACTTTATCCCATTCGCCTTTCATGGCCATTTGAAACAAATCATTCTTGATGCCCTCCGTTTCCTTACTCATCTCCTGCGTGGAACCCATTCTCTCCGTTTCCTCAGTGATCATCTCCTGCGTGGAAGCCATTACTAGGAACAGGGGAAGACAAAGTGAATAGAGTTATGTTTAGGGTTGTGGTAACAGCTCGTGAGAATGGGATTGGGTGTATCCATTTATACTAGAAACCATGAGTCTGAGTCCTGTGCTATATATATATATATTCCACATTCTCAAATGTTTTAATTGATAATGAGAAACGTATTTAAGAAAAAGAAAAAGAAAAAGAAATCGAGGACAGTAAAACTAATTGATCATCCACCATTATATAATCCAGTTTGGCTTATATATATATGACAATACATTTTCGGTAAACATGGTTCACGGTATCGAACTAGGTTTAATGGAGTACGCCAGCTATTGCTAAAGAGGATTGAATTTCATAAATCGGAGGGTATGGGCACGCAAATGGCTAGTAATTTTTAACACGACCCGCGAACCCAACATAACTTAACACCTAATTATATGGTTATGGTTGATGAGTCTGACCGTTTAATTAAATGAGTCATATATATATAATCTTATACTTATGTTTTGACACGACTCAAACCCGATACGTAAATACGAATTGCGGCCCCTAAGCATGCATATATTGTTCTACAGTGATTACGAACTAGTCAGCTGATATAAGTTGTATAAATGATGAGTCGTGACAACCTGACACCGACAAGTGAAGAGAATGTCATGTTGGATAAAATAAGAGATTAGCCTCTCTAGAATGGATTCCACAAGACCTGGGACTCAAGCAAAGTGTTCGATCCACAGGACCACATCAGTATTGAGGATGAATTTTCCCCATCTTTTTTGCAACATAATTTATCCTTCTATATTTTAACAAAAGAATTCCAATCTCACTTTAAAAAGAGATAAGAATTCTTTAAAGGAGAAAGCAAAAAAAGGATATTAAAGCAAAAGGTGGCTAATTATTTATTTAACTACATTACAGTTCTTAATCTTTAGTTTATTTTTTATTTTTTCCGGTGTACGTAGTTCTTAATCATTCAGGTACCTGTTAAATTCTTTCCTTCTTTGTTCCTGCAGGAAAAATAAACATTTCGTTCTTACAAAAAATCCGGGCATAAGTTTTTTTTTTTTTTTTAAATTTTATGAAAAAAATCTAACAAAAAGGAGAGAAAAAAAATCCCGTCCGAAATTTTAATAAAAAGATAATCAACTTGAATCAATGCTGCTTTATGCAGTACATTTTGTTTTTTGCTTAATTATTGGGTTTACTGTGGACTGGACTTCCCAGGAAAAACAATACCTATACTTATTCTAATTGATTTTTACGAAAAAAAAAAAAAAGGAACCCCGGCCCACTGGGCTATACTTTGAGCGATGCCTTCCACTTCAATATATAAGAAAATGTCCGGAAGAAAAGTACCATCTTGAGTCTATTTGGACTGCGGTGTCTTGTTACACAATGTCTGTAAAGCAAAAGTAAAAGAAAAATGAAACAAAGATGCAAATTTGATTTTGGTTTTCGTATCATGGGTCCTCGTGCTTTTATGTCATTTTCATCGTGACTAATGTATTCTGCACATTTCTTTATCAAATTTATATCACAATAATTAATGTGACGTATTTTAAGTAATTTTTCGTGTTAACTATTTTAAAAAAAAATTAACAACATAAATCACTTAGATAAATAGTTACTGTTCTACTATTACTTTTACTCTTCTACTACTTTTGGATGCCGCCCATGCATCACAATAGGGAAAAAGATATATATATATATATATATAGGTTTTTTTTTTTTAAGAAAATAAAGCTAATACTTTCATTACTAACTTAGGAAGAAATAGGTTGTTATGCGCATACAATATCTCTAATGAAACTACAAAATTATTCAATCCAAACTTGATCCAAAGATTGGTGGACTGTTGCCCTTGCAAGATAAAGCTGTCATATTTGCTTCTCTTTTAATGTGCCAATATCCCAATGACTGCGTACGATTTAACATATTTTTGGCATCTTCAATTAATTGCACATATCAACTTTAATAGTAATAGATGCCTTCACTCTTCAAAGATTTCACTATTTGCAAAGCATAGCCTTCCAACAATATTACTTGTTGCAATTAACTTGAGGTCGCCTCTACATAACCTACTCCAATTTTATTAATAAGGAGATTATATTATGTTCTAATATTATTCCAGGAAAACTATAGTAATAGAAGATTTTGCTTGGACTATCGATTTCAGAGAATTAGTTCCTATTAAAATAGTTCGGACTACTACTAATAATGTGATTTTAGAACTAAAAATAAGTCTTAAGGGAATACAATTAATAATGGCTATGTTAATAAATAGAATTAGATTTAAAAGAACAATAAGAAGGGAGAAATTAGATAAGGTGGGGGTAATACTGTAATTTAAAAAAGATAAGGGTTTAAAATATTATGGGGGGCCTTATCCACAGCCACGTGTGTGGCTGTGGTTGAGTAGGTGAAAACTCAAGAAAGGGTCACGCCCCTTTCTCTTAGACACACGCACACTCTCTTTCTCTCCCCCTTTTCTTTCTTTCCCCCATCTCCCTCTCCCTTTCTTCTCTTCTCTGTCGCACGCACGCACACACACACACCTGATAGATTGATAGATAGATAGATAGAGAGAGAGAGAGAGAGAGAGACGCAGAGTTTGAGAGAGAGAACTAGTAGAAGAAGAAGAAGAAGAAGAAGAAGCGGAAGAAGGAGATGAAGCCAAGAGTGGGATTTCCGTCCATGGGTTGTAGTGAGGTAAAATACTTAGCCTTTCCTCATGATTTTCGTTATATCCATTAATTTTAGAACTACAAAACCATATAAATTGATATGATTCTTCTTAGGTCCGAATCTAGGGTTTATGTTTAGGATTTTAGTTACAAATCTGAATGCGCTTTGAATTGGAGTAGCTGGACACGCTCTCGACAATGTCGGTGACGTTGGAGACCTCGAGCACATGGGATCAAAGGGCGTTGGGCTGTCCCGGAGGCTTGGGTTTGTTCTTGGATCGGGAGGACGGCCACTTAACTATTTGGTGAGAAATGTTTGGGATTTTGGTTCTTATTGTGAGATTTGGTGAGAAATGTTAGAGATTTTGGTTATTCTTCTAATCTATATTGCAAATCTTAGTTTTGGAATTCCTGTTTGATTGCTGAGAAAAAAGTGGTGTTATAATTTGTTTTTTTTTACTAAATTTAGTGTGGACTTCTTCTTTCACGCGCCTGCCGGTGTTGGGTTGGGTTTGATTTTTTTTGGGTTGCATTTTGGATTTTTTTTTTTTTTTTCTCTCGCGGCTGGGGTTTGTTTTCTGTTTGGTTGCTAAGAAAATATCAACAACTAATTTTTTTTAAAAAAAATTATTAATTTGTTTTGGTTGATTTTGATGAAACCAACTACAATATTTTCTGGTCGGTTTTAACTCAAAACCAACCAGAAAATTTTGTAGTCGATCTCCAAGAAACCAACCATAATTCTTGTCTGTTCGAAACTGACACCATGTTGTTGGTGTCGGTTGGCCCAAAGTGGCATGAACTAAGGTCGATTTTGACTCAAACCATCCTTAATTTAAATTATTGACCGTAACCGAAGGTCTTTTACAAAACTGTTCTGAATTCATTAAGGATGGTTTGAGGCTTGTTGGACTGGGTTTCAAACCGATTTCAAGTCCCACATTTTTTGTAGTGATTGACAGGAGAGAGAATAATAAGGATAAAAATATGGTACACAAGAAATAAGAGGTAGATAATATAATATGACAGTATCACAATCTTAATTCTGCTATGAAAAATTTCATGGAGGAATCATACTTAACCATAAGTGAGTCAAAAGAAATTTTGTTGATTTTATCAAGAATAAATTCTGGAGTGCAGTTATAATTATTTAATGGTATTAATTGTTGGGAATAAACATACAAATCAGAGATATTGCGCAACGAAAAAATAATCTATTCCCTAACCAAGATCAACTCTAGAAGAACATGTGAAGAACAATGCTATTTAAAATTAAATTAGCAAGAACATAAAATTACTTACTTGCAAACTAGGACCACGCCTAGGCTTTTGAGCAACGAATTCAAGCTGCTCAAAGAACATCAGGAACACCAAGAACACCTCCAAAAACATCAATAGATCTTCTCACCAATGACTAAAAATAACCAAGAGTGTGGGCACTTTCTAGCTTTTCAAATATTTAAACTTTGTTCCTTAAAGAATTAACTCAATAGAACTTTAATTCTTAGCAAAGGCTAAAGAATTATTATTGGAGTTTTTGGTGATTTGCTAGAGCTACAGATATCTTTATTTATATCCTTTAAAAAACTAAAGAGTAAACTTAGCAATGTGGGACTAGTGTATAGTAGTTAGGAGGCTAGAGTTTAAAAACTCTAGCACACTTATAAAATCATGCATGGGCTAGGGGAATAGCCAGGGGAATATTCCCCTAGCCTATGCATCCACTACTAACTGTAGTGGACTTGGGTTTTACCCCAAGCCTAGCTACCCACTTACCTTTCTATTCAGTTTTCCTTTGGCCCATACTTTAATAAATTAAAACAACCTACTTATATTAAATAAGCTTATGTCTTAATTAATGTCTTAATTAATTAAAATAACCTGCCAAATAATTAAGCCCATGTTTTAATAAACTAAAACAACATGCTTAATAAATAAATAAGCCTATGTTTTAATAAATTAAAATAACCCGCTTAACAAATAAATAAAAGTATGTCTTTGGTTAATTTACAATAGCTTGATAAGGAACCTGAAGGGAATAATATTTCCGGCTTAAATAGTCTCTGACTATCCCAAGTCACTATTTAATTACAATTAATACCACTACATAACTGTAACTGAACTCTATAAAATATTTTTGATTAAATCAATAAAGTTTTCTTTGACTAACTTATGGGTGAGTATAATTTCTCCATGAAATCCTCCGTAGATGAATTAGGACTGTGATACTGTCACACTAAATTCTTTACCTCTTATTCCTTGAACATTAAATTCTTATCTTTATTATTCTCTCTCCTGTGAATACCCCATTCACTAGGTAATCTATTCTGGAATTCTCCATCCAAAATGCTTTAGCCAGAGACTGAGAATAATCCCTTATAAACTCTTATTCAAGGGGAGATTTCTTGTCATTCTCCACTTAAAAGGATTTGGATTTCCTATTGAGTAAAACTCTTCTCACGATGTTATATGTGATCACCCAATACAAAGATAATGTTGACCTCAAACAGATAAGGCCTCAATCTACAATGTATCAAAGTGAAGACACTTGACATCTGAGTTTGTTTTTCTCTCAAGATTTAGAATCATGAGTATAAGTAGTCTAAGAGTTATTGTCTTTTCCTAGGGAGAGTATTTTTCTGAAAAAACAACTCCCGATTCGTTCTGTGTATACCACCCTATACACTTACACATCAACCCAAAGTATACACTTCGTCTGATTAAGGTAAATCACATAATTGATGCATAACAGTCGTCCTAATGGAATGTCTAGTTCCATAATAACTGTGAACAAAAGAGTTTCAGAATACAAGGGTTATGGTCTCAGACCTTGTGTGACAAAAAACATTTGCTTACACCCATAGACCATATACAATGTATTCTCTGGACCTTTTGTATAGGGACAATCATAAAAGATCATACAAAGCTTATATGCCATATGCTCATTTATTTAATTAATGAACAATAATAATCATTTATAATAAAACAAATACCAAACTCTTAGTATCAACATGTAAGTAACTTGGGATTTAGGGCATAATCCCTAACAATCTTCCATTTGCCTTCAATTCCAATTAGGGCACATATTTGACTCACATTCCCTAAGATTTAGAAAATCTCTACTTGCACAGTCTAAGTGAATGGATTTGCCAAAACCTTAGCCACAACTGCATCTTTTCTAGATGCTATCTCTCTTTTCTAGATGCCAAAACCTTAGCCACCTGTGCTTGATGTGATTCCCATTTCCCATGGTCCATTGGTTCCTTGGATAATGCAACGGTTCTCCTCTGTTGTTGTAAAACAACATGATAAGGAAAACTGCTCTATCCCTTGACACCAAGTCCCATTAGGAACTATTTGAGCCACACTGAACCCTTTGCCACCTTACTTGCCCGCAACTTATTCAGTCTCCTTAGTGGAGTTTAGCAATTCATGACTACTTAACTTTTCTCCCACTAACAGCTTTTCCAAGATATACCCTAAGTTATACTTCTGGAAATCAAGATTTAACTGATACTTAGAATCTCATTAATCAGTAGTTGATATCTATTGATCATGCTAACTGCAAAACATATATTAGGTCTAAAGCATAGTATAGCATACATGAGGCTTTGTGGTGTGCTGTCGCAGGCAACCAAAAATAAAACTAATACTCCTAAAAATACATGTAGTAGTGCAAGTAAGGATCGTTCCCATGAAGAGTATTAAGTCTAGTTTTATGCTACGTGAACAAGAATGGGGGGTTTTGAGTATAACGAAAACAATTTTAAGAAGAACTAAAGAACAATTCAATTTAAAGTATCAAAATCAATCAAGAGAACAAACCTTGGTCGAAGTCAACATCCACCATCGGAATTTTACAAACTGATCATCGATGCAAGCATATGTTAATTCATACTTTGAATATTCACCGTTGGAATTATTATCCTATCTCTTCTTAGTTGCAGTTAATCAGAAAACAAGCGATCTAATTAACCTTAACTACTAAACAACCCAAGACAAGCACCAAAGGTTTAATCTAGTAGCAACCTTAAGAATTAGAGAGATCGATGAAGTTAAACAACACAAGCACAAGCGATTGCATTTAATTTAATCGAATGTTCTTCCTCAGATCTAATAATTTCTGACGCAGCAAATCATTAAATCTGAGTTGCTTCACAAATTAGAGGGATCAAACAATTACAAATTTGATATCTAATCTAGCAACAGATTGCAACGAATAATAAACTAGTAGATCTCCTAGTAATTAAATGAGACAATCATGAAAATAGGCATAGAAGAATATCCGATACTCAAAGCATAAATTGAACACTAAAATAATTTAGATCTCACAGTTTTATTGATTCCGAGGCTTCCGTTTCCTTCAACTAATGATAAAAGTTTAGCTACGCAGAGCCATAATGAAAACTCAAAGGATCCGTTAGAGAAGAGGGGAGAAAAAGAGTCTCCTCAGTTTTTCTGATTCCCCTCTCCTTTATACACGTTTATACTCCTAATTAGAGGCCTACAAGATCTCCTAAAAATATTCTAACTGTTATCCTAAAATAACAATATCCAAATCTGATTAATTAAGGAAAATATTAGAAATAAAATAGAGTCCTAATATAACTAGGAAAGTGGTGTTTCCAGCTGTAATTTTCGTGCACCAAATCTGCTGGTTTCTGCATATTAGAATAGCATGCTAAGGAATGTTCTAGAACATCAACAGTGCAGGTGCCGCAACTTCCAGCCCAATTTCGACCTTGATGCAGCCAGTTTCTCTCAAAACGCAAAACATGAAAGTTGTATATCTATTTCTTGGTGTTCCATAGCACCTTGAATCATCTCAATTGGAGCTCTGATGATAGAGTTATGCCCAGATTACGAAGTGATGTCGAAACTGTCCAGAATCGCCCAATTAGCTTTGTTTTGCATTTAATGCCTCCAATTGTATCCTAAATCAAAATAAAAGAATAATGAGTACATTTAGGCACCAAATAAATATAAAAGACTAAACATTAAGAGGAGAAAATATGACATTTTGCATTCTCATCACTTTGTATAGCCGAAGCATAAGGAACAACCCTCATCTACTCTCTCCCTTGAGGTGTCTTAGGACACTGCTCCTTAGTAAGAGTGATTCCATACCTAAAGGGTAGCAACCCTCTCTTGGAATCTAGTATGCTATCTTGTTATGACCTTATCTATGTTTACAGTTTAGGATAAGTGTATTATCCTTGATCTTGCAAAAGCTTAATCACTAGGATATAGCTTGCTTTTTCCAAGTCCTTTTATATCATACTGATTAGTCAATCAGATCCTTACCATTGATAATCTCCCACATTGTTCCAATGAGTAGGATTTCATCAACCCATAAGACTAAAACCGTTACTATCTTACCTTTGACACTTCTTGTACACACATGGTTCATCAGACTTGATGTTCCATGATTGGGATGCCTGCTTAAATCCATAAATTGACCTTTGCAATTTACCTACCATACCCTTTGGTCCTTTAGCTATAAATTTCTCTAGCTGCATCATATAGATGCCCATGTCAAGTTGCCCATTTAAGAAGGCTATCTTGACCTCAATTTGCCTAGAGTCATAGTGAAATGAGTGGCAATGGACAAGAGTATCCAGATGGATTCAAGCATGGCTATTGGCAAAAGGTTTTCTCATAGTAGATCCCTTTCTTTCTGAGAAAAACTTTTTCCACCATCTTGACTTGAAGGTTTTAACCTTCTCATCCACTCCTATCTTTTCTCTTGTAATACTTATTTACAACTAATAGGTTTCTTTACAAGAATCTAGACCTAGTTGGAATTCATGGATTCCAACTTTCTTTGCATATCTGTTGACCCTATGGTCTGCATCCACATCATATAACCGTTTCATCGTAGTCCTAGGATTTTATTCAAGTTTATCAGGTATAGCCATGTGGGCTTTTCCTAATTAACATGAATCTGTCAGGTAAGTTGACAATCCTCCCATTGAGAAGTGGCATGATGATACTCGGTGTCTCATCCGTAGTAACCTGTGGTGTATTGAATAGAACTACCTCATCTTCAAAGACTTTGAAGATATCACTTCTAGCATCTCTACCAGAACCACCTCACTCTCTGGTTTAAATGTGTTTTACATAGTCCTCCTTTAAGGAACTTAGTGTTTGTAAAAACAAACTATTTCTTGTCCTTAGGACTATAAAACAAATAATCTTGTCCCTTTTGGATATCTAAGAAACATACTTTTGTTTTGGATTCCAACACTTTAAAAATGGCTAAAAATAAAATAAAAATAAAATTTGTCTGGATTGTCCGGACGGTAGGTATCCGTCGTCCGGACGGTTGTCTTCCAAAGGTAATCGTCCGCAGTGGTCCGGACGGTCCTTTGCTTCGAATCAAGCAGTAGCGATCGTCCGCAGGTCGTCCGCACCATCGTCCGGACAGTCACGATCCTAAATGGATCGTCCGCAGCAGCGGCTGTAGGGGTCCGGAGGTTCGTGCTATTGTTCAGTCAGTAGCGACCGTCCGCAGCAACGTCCGCAATGTCGTCCAGACGGTCCAATGCCACTATTCACTCAGTGGCGACCGTCCGCACCACGTTCGCAGCAAGGTCCGGACAGACCATTTACACTATCGTCCGGACGGTATTATTTGAGGGTCCGGACGGTGACACTGTTCACCCGACTATATACGGCTGGAACGCGATTTTTTCCGCCATTTCTAATTTTTCTTCTCTTTTTCCGCCATTTTCTCTCTTCTCTCTCATAGGGTTAATACCCAAACATGGGGTATTGATCTTAGGGAGCCTCTAAACACATTTCTAACCCCGGGAACAAGATTCTTGGCGTTGGAAACCTTTTTTTCACCGATCGATTCGAGGTAAATTTCTTAAAACTCTAAACCCTCAATGCTTGGGCTATAATTTCGAATGTATAGCTTAACATTGGTCATTTTCTTAGGGCTTTCGTTGCTTTGAACTCTCTTTGCATCGGATTGAAGTTTCGAAGCTCACAACTCCGGATTCTTCAAGGATTGAGGTAAATGTCCAAAACCCTAGATTTTTCCCTAGTTAATATTTTGGGATTTTATGATGTCTAACTCTAGTAATTCACTATGGGTTAGTCATATAGATGATTCTTGGCTATTGGGAACCCTAGAGTTCTATGGGTTGTTTATGGCTACTTTGATGCTTGTATATTCAAGTATCCTAGATATTGGGTATGTGAGTTGGGCTAGTATGTGTTGAGTTTTGATGTTGTAGCAATGTATTACGCAGCGGGCATTGCTAGGGCATTCGGGAATTGGAAATCAACAAGCGGAAAAAGAGTAAGTATTTATACTTATTGAGAGTGATACAAACCTTAAATTGTTTTATGTTTTGTTTTCAATGTTTAGCAGATGTTTTACTTGCTAAACAAAACAAATGCTTTTATGAGATTTTGAAGAAACAAATATAATGGTTTAAAAGTCGAACCGATGATATCTTGCGACAATATGTGTTTTGTGCTTTTGACTATCTTCTTGAGAATTATGATGATTTGATGAGTGATTGATGATGAGTTTTGATGATTTATTGTGATTTATGACTATGGCGGATAAATATATTGATATGTTGAGTTTTGGTATTTGATTTGCTATTGATATTTGAGAAACGATATATGGCAAAAAGATTGATTTGATTAAGTTTCATGATGTCTTATTGAGATTTGTATTGAGAAAAGAATGATGATAAATATTGATGCATGATCATAGAGCATATGTGTGAAGAACAAAGAATGCATGTAAACCTATGACACAGGGGTTGTAAATATCTTGTGTGCTAAACCCATGACACAGGGGTTGTAAATATCTGTGTATAACTAAATAAGAGATAAAGAAAGCATTGCATGAGAGCACGATGATTTTATGATTGATTAATGATGTATTTATATGATGATTTGTGATGTGATTTATGTGGATTTTATCATAGACGTATTAGTATGCATATGGGGTTGTATAGGCAAGTCCATATGTATATTTTTACGGCTAGTGCATATGATGATTTATTGATTTTCCTTATAGACATAGGTGATTGTATGCTTACGAGTTCGCCACGGGCAAGAACCGATGTATACTTTTATGTCTAGACATTTGTGATTGTATGCTTATGAGTTCGCTACGTGCAAGAACCTATGTATACTTTTATGTCTAGCTGCATATGTGAATGTATGCTTACGAGTTCGCTACGGGCAAGAACCTATGTATACTTTTATGTCTAGCTGCATATGTGATTTACGTTTAATTGCTTGGACATACTTATATGCTTGTGTTTTCACCCATAGGGGAAGGGATACTTGTATATGAGTGTAGCCAAGTTATATGGTATATTTATAACATAGTTGAGTGCGTATGTGTGCTAGTACAGGCGGGAGACTGGAACGTACATGTATGTACCCAGCTATTATACTATTTCTGATGTTTTATGACCACATGTGTTTACTTCATCAGCTGCTTTATGTTTCAAAATAAAATGCCATATTTGTAGTAGCTGTTATTATAAACTCATGTAACTAACACTTCGGTTCTTTACGAAAACTCAGTGGACTTTTATCCATTGAATCTGTTGAGTCACTCATTTTCCTTTTCGCCTATGTAATCATGGATGATCTCTATGGTTACATAGATATTGGTGCAGGTACTGAGAGTTTAGACGATGATCCCGTAGCCTATTACCTCGGCTATTACGACTGACGTCGTGGGACATGCACATTTTGTATAGACTCATTACTTAGTCTATTCTTTTGATGTTGTGATGATGTATTCACAACTGTATTTTTGTATATATGGCTTGTGTCGCATGTGACACGTTTGTATAGCCATTCTTTTGTATATTCACATGTAAAACTTTAATTAGTAGTGTTTTTATTGTTAGCTCTACAGGTGTTTTAATTACTCCCTTTGATTATAAATGCTTCCGCTCAGTTTATAGTTGATGTGATATATGACTCTGATGTATTAGGTAATCTCATGATACGTTGTGAGATACATGTATAGCAGGTGTTTTCTATCACCCTGTGGCGATTGATCCGGTTCATGATTACTGTATGTTTTCAAAAAAAAAAAAATTTGGCTACAGTGTAATTATGGATCGGGTCGTCACACTTCAGGCCCTGCTGTAAAACCAGCAACACTGTTTCGAATGCAAAATTTAATTTAAATAGCAAACGATCTCCAACCGACTTGAAAATTTTCAGTTAAGATCCTAACATGTTTAAGAACTTTATCCAAGTCTTAAACCAAAATTTCAGTTTCTGGAGATGATCAAAATAATTCCGAATTTAAGCAATAGAAAAACAGAAAAATAGTTTTCTAAAACTTCTTTCTTCAACATGCTTTCTATAAAGTTGGCTCTATACCAATTGTTGGGAATAAAATGCAAATAAGAGATATTGCGTAGCGGAAAAATAATCTATTCCCTAACCAAGATCAATTTTAGAAGAACATGCGAAGAACAATGCTATTTAAATTAAACTAGCAAGAACATAAAATTACTTACTTGCAAACTAGGGTCATGCCTTGACTTTCGAACAATGAATCCAAGCTACTCGAAAAACACCAGGAACACCAAGAACACCTCCAAGAATACCAACAGGTCTTCTCACCAATGACTAGAAATAATTAAGAGTGTGGGCTTTTTAGCTCTTCAAATCTTTAAACTTTGTTCCTTTGAGAATTAACTCAATAGAATTTTAATTCTTAGTAAAGGCTAAAGAGTTATTATTGGAGTTTTTGGTGATTTGCTAGAGCTACAGGCACCTCTATTTATATCCTTTAAAAAACTAAGAGAGGAGTAAACTTAGCAATGTGGGACTAGTGTATAGCAGTTAGGAGGTTAGGGTTTAAAAACCCTAGCACACTTATAAAATCATGCATGGGCCAGGGTAATATTCCCCTGGCTTATGCATCCACTACTAACTGTAATGGACTTGGGTTTTACCCTAAGCCCAACTACCCACTTACCTCTCTATTTAGTTTTCGTTTGGCTCATACTTTAACAAATTAAAACAATCTGCTTATATTAAATAAGCTCATGTTTTAATTAATTAAAATAACTTGCCAAATAATTAAGCCCATATTTTAATAAATTTAAACAACCTGCCTAATAAATAAATAAGTCCATGTTTTAATAAATTAAAACAACCCGTTTAATAAATAAATAAAAGCTTTTCTTTAGTTAATTTACATAAGCTTGATGAGGGACCTGAAGGGAATAATATTTTCGACTTAAGTAGTCTTTGATTATCCCAAGTCACTATTTAATTACAATTAATACCACTACATAATTGTAACTGAACTCCATAAAATATTATTGATTAAATCAACAAAGTTTCCTTTGACTAACTTATGGGTGAGTATGATTCCTCCATGAAATCTTCTGTAGACGAATTAAGACTGTGATACTGCCACACTAAATTCAATACCTCTTATTCCTTGAGGACCAAATTCTTATCCTTATTATTCTCTCTCCTATGAATACTCCATTCACTAGGTAATCTATTTTGAAATTCTTCATCCCAAATGCTCTAGCTAGAGACTGAGAATAATCCCTTATAAAATCTTATCCAAGGGAAGATTTCTTGTCCTTTTTCATTTAAAAGGATTTTGATTCCCTATTGAGTAAAGCTCTTCTCACGATGCTATATGTGATCACCCAACACAAAGATAAGGCCTCAATCTACAATGTATCAAAGTGAAGACACTTGACATCTGAGTTCATTTTTCTCTCAGAATTTAGAATCACGAGTATAAATAGTCTGAGAGTTATTGTCTTTTCCTAGGGACAGTATTTTTTTGGAAAGATAACTCACAGTCTGTTCAGTGTATACTACCCTATATACCTACACATCAACCCAAAGTATACACTTCGCCTGATTAAGGTAAATCACACAATTGATGCGTAACAATCGTCCTAATGGAATGTCCAGTTCCATTATAACTGCGAACAAAAGAATTTCATAATACAATGGTTATGGTCTCAGACCTTGTGTGACAAAAAATCTCTGCTCACACCCATAGACCATATACAATGTTAATATTTGGACCTTTTGTATGGGGACAATTATAAAATATCATACAAAAGCTTATATGCCATATGTTCATTTATTTAACCAATGAACAATAATAATCATTTATAATAAAACAAATATCAAACTCTTAATATCAACATGTAAGTAACTTGGGATTTAGGGCATAATCCCTAACATTAATTGTAATGAATAATGATTTGAGATAGTCGGATATTATTTTAGCTAGATTTATTTTCTTTTCAAGTCCCTCATGAAGTTATTATAAATTAACCACGGACAAGCTTTTATTTATTAGACAAGTTGTTTTTATTTAATAAAACATTAGCTTATTTATTAAGCATGTTATTTTAATTTATTAAAAATATGGGCCAATGAAAAACTGTGCAGAAATTATCAGAAAGATAAATTGGACTTTGGGATAAAACCCAAGCTAAGGCATGAGGAAAATCACGTGGGACAGGGAATTAATTCCCTAACCCATGCATCACTTATGTGATGTAGTGGCTAGGGTTTTTCAAAACCCTAGCCACCTGCTACTTGTTCCACATTGCTTATTTTACTTCTCTCTTGGTTTTTCAAAGTATATAAATAGAGGTGCCTATAGATCTAGCAAATCACTCCAAAAGCAATTCTTTTACCTTTTGCTAATAATTTAAGTTCTATAGAGTTAACACTCAAAGGAACTAAGTTTAAGATTTGAAGAGCTAGAAAGAGTTCACCCTCTTGGTTATTTATAATCATTGGTGATAAGATCTGGAGGTGTTCTAAGCATTCTTGGAGGTTTTCTTGATGTTCTTTGTATTCTCCAAAGAGTGGTCCTAATCTCCAAGTAAATAATTATGTTCTTGCTAGTTTAATATTTAAATAGCATTGTTCTTCTTATAGTTGATCTTAGTTAGTGAATAGATTATTTTTTGCTGCACAATATCTTTGATTTGCATGTTTATGCCGAACAATTGACTATATCCTCAACAAGTACAAAGCGTCTCCAAGGCATCACCATCTAGTTGCTGACTAGCTACGAAACACGAAAGTGTTTCCCAGGTGGAAAGAAAGATTAAGTGTAAGTCCACTACCTAGTAAGGTAAGATCACATGGAAAACAGTTATATAATTTGTGACCTCATAGTCTTGCAAAATGTTGTTCCACATTAAAGTATAACATTGTGTAAGACATTTGATAATAGTTGGAAACTATGCAATGCAGTGTAGGTATATAAATACCAAATAATTCTAATCATATTGTCATAGCTGAACTCCATATAGTCTATTCGAACCCCTTCCCGTTCAGGTTTGCGTGTTCTCGAAAGAATCTTTGGTACAACATCGGTTCCCTGATGTGCATAAACTAGAGGACACCATACAACAAGCCAACATGATCCGACCTGAGGTGGCCCACGCTGTTAACAATGTAGTATGATCGTGACCACCATGCGTACATGGTTGCACTAGTCACTGTGTAATGCCCTAAAAATTTAACTAACTTGTAGTTAAATTCATGGTTCGCCTCTCAACCTTGATATTAAGACTTAGAAATATCTCTATTCTCCTTGTGAATGGAGAATATGTAAAATATTGGCTTAGGAATCACCGTATACACAAGTTTATCCATAGAAAAGAGGATAAGCCGGAGTATAATATCCGTAGGGCATTTAAAACAATTAATTGGTTATTGTCTAAATCCCCTAATTTGGCCTTTATCAAAGTTTTCAGCAGAATAGTTGAACTCAGTGTATAATAGACAATTCTAACATCATTAAACATAGGCACAGAGCTTTACATTTAAAAGATTAAACCTGAATACAATAACTGCTATCTTGATACCATAATCTTGGTGCGGATCCCAATCGATCAAACTCTGAGGGTTTTGTAAAATACCGAAGTATTTTACGAGAAGGAAGTAACTGAGTAAGTCAGCTGACTTAGTAAGCAAGTTATTTTGAAAAATGTGAGATATAAATTAAATAAAAAGGTTATTAAGGACTTCTTATGAGATTTTCACAAATGGTGAGTCTAATCCTCGTTATTATGCCCTTTAACAAAAATGGTGTTTAAAAAAAAAGGACATAACTCGGTGATTAAACTCTTATTCTTAAATGCAGAAATATATTTAATGAATACTATATAAATAGTCATATATGTTAATAATATGGTCTATCTGAAACATTATCCCTTCTCAATAGGGTTAGTGAGTCTAAAAGGACATTTGGTACAATTTCGGTGTCCCGAACATTGCATGAACGTATAGTCTTATACTAGCAGTCCAACCGAGTCCGACCTCGGGTGGCCCACACTGACTAGATAAGCCGAAACTGATGACCCACTCAATGAATGGTGTGCTATCACATACTAAATCATTAGATCCAAGGCCCTCTTTATAAAATAATACTATTTGACTATAGAATCAACCCGTAATAATAGTAAGCTCATGGCCATTATTTCGTTGCGAGACTGTGCAACATGTCATACGATGTAAGTATTGTTCATTTATTCAAAAATAGGAAATATATAATAAAATAACATCTTATCATAAAATGATAAAGTAAATCACATAGAACATCGTGCTCAGTCATCTGACATATCGTACTTCACAAAAATGCAGTTTCTTTACTTAGTTAAAATACTTACCTTGATTGCTCATCCAATGCTTCAGACATTTTGCAATCCCTCGTTAAATGTAAAATAACCCGACAATATGCTAAGAACGTAATCTCTTACTAATCATGAATCATTGTGTGTTCTTTATCTTAAAAACCTTTAATTTGGCATTTCTGGCCACCATCGAACGTTTGACACGATTATCAAACATTTAATCCTTGAAGATTGAATGTTTGATCGAGAACAGTGGAACGTTTGATGAATGCCCATAATGCATAAAAGTCCAAAAACTCATATCAAACCTACCTATAATTATTCTTAGACTTAAAATATCATCATACAACATTAAAGGACGTAGATAATTCACTTTTAAAAAGGTAAAACACAAACTGATTCCTTTTACCAAAATATTTTGAAAAGTTATCATAAAAGCCTTTGAATCATTATGACATAGTTTGAAAACATAAACATTATTTTGACTAGTTTTAAAACAGTAAAATACAACATAATAAGAATAAGAATTTGGAGGTTACCCTTGGAGAATATAGTTTCCCTTCAATGAGATCCCTTCCTTAGAAAAATCCTTCCCAAGACTTGTCAAACATTTTCCGGAGATTTTGGGTCGAGTTTAGATGATTTTTTGAGGAAATGAGGTATTGTTTATAGGGTAATGGGGTGTTACACCGATTCCTTATGTAAAATCCATTTTGGAAAATGATCGAACGTTTGATCTATTTATATCAGAGAATTTAAGATTCCTTATCAAACGTTTGATGAAAGTATCGAATGTCTGATAAAAGCACATCGAATGTTCCATAAAAGTATTGAACGTTCGATGTTCGTATTAACACATTTTGAGCATTGCGTAGGCTTTGTAGAGTACGTGTCTGTATTTTCTAATATCGAATGTTTGATGATGATCATCGAACGTTTGATGGTCACGTTTTCTGAATAAAATGTTATTTAAATGTTTAACAAAAATTAGAAGAGTGTTTTTAATCAATCTTTTGTTAAATATTTATAAAAATAGCTTTTAATTATTTTGGAGCATTACATCCTCCCAACCTTGTAAAAATTTCATCCTCGAAATTTAGCTTTTCAAAACTTAAAAATAAATATTTCATAAAATTGCAAATCTAGTTAACAGAAAGAAATAGTTAAATATCAAAAATAAATTCTTTAAAGAGATTAACATTGCAAAACAATAAAATAAACATTCAAAACAGAACCATAAAAATAAAGCAACATCATCCACAATAAGTTGTAGGATGCCTATGACTAAATATCTAGCTCCATTGCCTGCCCCCTGGGCTAGATCCAGCTTTGTGCTCCTGGACCATGTCATCCCAGCCAGGCATGTTAGTCAAGTCTTCCATCTTCCCCAAGATGAACTTCTCATGAAGTTCCTTGATCTTTTGGGCTGTGTCCTCATGAGCCCTTCTCTTAGTATTGATCGTCTCTAGCTGAGTCTTGAGCTCCCTAGTGAGATCTTGAATGGCTCCCATGCAGGTTGTAAAGCGGACCTCCATATCCTGCCATAGTGCTGGCATCTCTCCCTGTAATGCATCGATCGCAACAAGTATGCGAGTCTCTCATGGAGATACGATGGGAGCTACCTAGGAAGATGTCAATCCTCCCACAGGGTCAGCTAGCTCATCAAGAGGCTATAGTGGAATCCTTGGGGTCCTGTTGAAGTGGCTGTCACTTGTGGAGAGAAATTTCTGACTGATGGACGATTTCGTCGGTACTATGGTTGTCTTCTCTATGGAGATCCCAAAAGACTTAGCGATCTGAGTGATCAAGGCTCCAAAAGGGAGTAGGATGTTCTTGCTATTGCGAGAAGTGCCCTTCATAAGGACCATGGCAAGGGTGCCAAAGTCGATCAGTATCTGAGCCCAGATGGCGTAAAGGCACAAGGATCGCTCGAGAGTGATAGGATCCTTGCTATCGACCGGATGGATGTGGCTCCTGAGAATCCGATATGTCAGCCTGAGAGCGATGGCCAACTCACTGAGCTTGAACCCCCCAGTAGTGCTCAAGGACAAATTGTGGGGCCCTCCATAGTAAAAACTATCGACCAAAACCCATCGGGGTGGCTAATCATCGAAGGACCATGGGTAGGGAGAATCTAGCACCCTCGGAGTGCCGTTGATAGTGCAGATAAGCTCGGCGGTCACTCAGATCTCATGCCCACGAAGCCAAGTCACCAAGTATCCATCGCCATACTCATAAATGTTCGAGTAGAATTCTCGAACTAGCTCCACTAATGCTTCTCCTAGGACAGTGAGCATCTTTGTCCATCCCTGGAACTCATAGCACTCCAAAATCCTTAGGTTCTTCTTCGCAATATCGGCGAAGTCCATGGCATGCTCATCCAACCGTCCTCGCCCGTAATAATGCTTGACGTAGGCATTATCGGCTGCTCTGTTCTGAAATCTCCGTGCATCAAAGCGAGCAATCACAGGTGTACTCTAGGTCGAGGTGGATCCAGAAGTAGAGGAGTCTGCCATCTCAACCTCAGGTGGCTGCTGGCTGTCCTATAGCTCTGGGGCTATTGAGGTCACCTGAGCAGCTGAAGCCTCTTTCCGGCGTCGGGTATGCGATGAAGGACCAGCCGAATCTGAGGTCGCATCTGCCATGCCATCGTCCTGTTGCAGTAAAAATAAAAACCTATTAAAATTCCTTCTAAGTGATTCTAACTTAACTCATAAAAATCTTAAATTCCAATAGTAAAAAATAAGCAGGGTAAAAGAAATATAGCGGTTCATTTAAAACAAGGGTTGGATCACAAAATTTCAATACAAAGTTGTTGAGGTCAATGCGAAAAAAAAAAAAAAATTTCGCTTTAGGGTTGAATCAACATATTGGTGGAGAAATTACGTCGGGTGTTTATAAAATTATGAAATTACCCCTATGGGTGTTTCGTGGCTTTAAGAGTTCTAACAGTATTTAAATAAGTTTAAGAGTGAAACACTTGTCAAAATATTTTTTTACTGAACATTTAGGGTTCGTGAAAATTTTATGTGCCGGAATGGTAGGTTCTCAAAAATAAATTTTGGGATTAATAATTTGTGTATGGGAGTCAATCCCGTTACAAAGGGTTTTAATAAATTCCAAGAGGCACATGTTAAGAAAAATTCAGATTCGGTTGAAAAATTCCAACTCTGATTGGGTAGGGGTATTTTCAGAATTTTGGGCATAAAATTTCCAAATCCGAACGGATTGGTTGGAATTAATCTACCCATTCTAAAACCATTCTACACTAATCCTAACATGCTTTAACTCATGAAAATCAAATTAAATGTTCTAAATAAATAAAAACAAAATTACTTAAAAATAATCGGTTGAAATTGAACATACCTTTGAAAATAATGGAAATATGGGCTTGAATTTTCAAAGATTAAAGGAGAACTAACCGAAAATCACTTTTGGAAGATTTAGGTTGAGAGAATTTGAGAGAAAAATCGTGGAGAGTGTGAATTATGGTCATTTCAAATCTGACTTATAGAATTCTGGGTTTCATCAAACATTTGATTATCACATCGAAAGTTTGACGATGTTAGGTCAAGCATTTGTGACTGCCATCAAACGTTTGAAGACTTTCTTCGAACGTTTGATAAGATCGTTTTCTGTCATTTATGGCTGACATCAAACATTTGATGACTAGCTTCAAACATGTGATGTGGCCATTAGGTCAATTTTTTTTTTTTTGAACAAAAAGAAATCCAAAAATACCCTTTTTAAAATTCACTACAAGGTAAATCATATTTCAAAAATTGTTTCAAAATAACAATGAGATTTTAACTCGTTCTTTTAAAACATAATCATGCATCTTCTACCCATAATGTACTCCTAACTACATAGTGCTTGTGTGAAACCCTATCTAATATATCAGCTATTCTAAGCGTTGGGAATTCATTCGTTGTCACTGACGCCATCCTCGGATGGATCTTCTTCATCTTTGATCATTGCTTCAAAATCCTTCTTAATGCTTAGGAGAAAAGCTGACTTGTGACGACGAATTCCCTTGCGTAGTGCCCCGCCTTTCAACAAATGAATCTCTTCTCGTGCCATTGCATCGTCTTCATCAGCAACACGCCTCATGTGAGCTGCTATCTGAAGTCTCTTTTCCATATTCATATGTGGGTGAACTACCCCAGGAATAGGTGGGAAATCTCTACAGTAGATACATTGCGGCGTTTCCACTTTGGAGGTGCTACCTCGAGATTCTTCGTGGTAGGTTCCGACCTCAATTCCTCACGATTCCCAATATCCCTAGATGTTATGGGCAGTTTATACCCTAGTGCATATGGTCCATATTCCTTCGGCCATTCGCGTACGGGTTTCTCAATTCTGTGACGGTCAATCATTTGCTTGATCAGCCAAGCCTGGTGACTAGGACAAAGAATAAAATAAGTACTATTCTAAACTATCACAATCAAGGTAGGCTATTTACTTAGCCTGCACCACAATCAATCATCGTACTAACATTATATGTAACGCCCCAGTTTCTATGCAATAAAACCATAAGCAGAAACCTTCGATTTCCAAGTGATATTACTACCTCAGAGATCAGTCTCGCAGCAGATATATTTTTTTTTCTTTTAAAACACTTAAGAATATCTCACATAACACAATAGAGCTGACTTAAATACCTCATTTCATAAAATATTATAACATATGATAATTAAAAATTAATGCATACCAAATACACTCAACAAAAGAGAGTGTCACAGGCGGCATACAGTTGCAACATCAAGCTTATACAATAATACAAAGTATAAACTAACTCAATGCCTTATAACGAATTCAAAGGAAAATAAAGCATAAACATACAAAACATAAACCAACTAAGCTAGCTCCCCAGAAACTAGCAACACAAACACAACGGATAGTCAATCCACCGTTTCGACTAGCAAAGGGTTCTCTGCCCTCAGCCTCAAGTCCTGCATCACAGTCTACGTAAACATGACATCATCACATTTACATAGGCAAATAAGTGAGTCTACTGCATCCCAATATAAACAGGTAATTGAATTATTGAACAAGCATATGACAGATATAATGAATGGGTTTTCATGCATCGTTGTGAAGGCTTTGTTCAATCTTAATGCAGCATGAAATTACACTCAGCTCATAATGGGCCAACCCCGAATTAACGAATGTTACACCTTCCCCACTTAGCAGATTGTTGATTTGCACTGGAACCGACATTTCAGTCTTTGTTCTTATTTCCTGGTTTAGGGACAAGGCTCTTGCCAACTGGATCAGCCATCTCCCCCGCCACATCACCAGCTAGAACAAGACCCTTTTTTTTTTGTCCACTTGATCAACCATCTCCCCCGCCACATGACCAACTTAATGTCACATCATTACCATTTCTCAGAGTATGTATATGTATTGTCAGCCCCAGTAAGTACTTCCATACTTACCCTACTTTCGCTGAATAACAGTAATCCACCACTGCCTAGCAATATGGATGCAAATAACATACATCAGTGACCAATCAATAATAATTGGCCAGTCTTTAGGATCCATCACTTCATTTTCATTACTTGATTTTATCCATACATATATTCATATATATATACAAGTCATATTTGTGAGTATTCTCACATATTGTCCATAATTTATTCAAAGCATTTAACTTATGAAATCCCACATAAGTGGGGACATGCCATAAGAATCCTATTGACAATAATGTAAATCATCCAATATTGCACTCGAATACCCCACCAAAGTAAGAGCATAATTCGAGATGAGTATTTAAACAAACAAGAGGTAATACTGCATAAACGTCTCCACTATTAGTAAGGGCTTATTATGAGTTATATGTACAGTATTAAAAGAATCTCTTATAGCAAATTTTTACTCGACTTCATGCTTATACCGCCAAAGGGCAGGGCCACCATGACGTTTAAACATGAGATTAAGTGTTATCCACTATAAGATTAAAACTAACAATCAACAAACAATATATAGGTTGATTTTACGAGTTCCTTAAACAAGATCCGTTTGCTTCCATATTTTAGTCCTTTGAGCACTTTTGGATCCTTGACCTAAACCAATAACAAACATACTTCAAACATATATTAGATACATCAAATATATGTTAGATATATCAAAAATCAGCAAGAAAGATTAACAAAATAGGTTAGCATAAAAAACCCACAAAATACCCTATAGAGGCCGAATGGGTGTAGGATGAGTTCTTGGTGTTTTCTCATGATTCCAAAGCCCAAAGATCAATGGAAACATGATACAAAATAGTTTTAGAACCCTCCTAAGTGATCATACACAACCCATACAAACGGGTTGTGAAAAACCACAAAAATTTCCCAACACCCCTCTATTGAGCCGATTTTGAAGCTAATTGAGGAGGATGAAGTTTTCATACCTCAAATGGACTTCAAAACTGCTTCTAAAGGTTGAGTTAGCTGCTGGACACCTCAAGCAAGGTTGGGTATAAGTTCTGGATAGTTTGGAGATGATTTGCTTAAAAACCCCATAGGTGCCGTGAGAGGGTGTGAGTGAGATGAATGAGAGATTTTTTTTGTTTTGGGTGCAAGGGCTGAGTGATTTCGGTGCTGGGTGCTCATATTACATTTATAGGAGAAGCCAAGGCTTCTAGATAGCCAGCACACATGTCCAAACCAGCCTAGGTTCAATGGAGAATTATCCTTTCATGCAAGTCACCAAAAATCTTCCAAAAGTCAAGATCTTTTTATGACTTTTTTGGCTTTTTGTGCTTTCTTTCTAGCAGCCTCTCCTACTGCCAAGTGTCAATACCCTAGGCTTCCAAATCAGTGATGAGCCAGCCCTAACTTGGGAATTTAGCAGTGTTAAGCTAAATTCGACAGTTAGAGGTTTTAAGGCTCGGGTTTTAGGCCAAAAGTCAATTGTCTTAGAATTGAATTCCGATTTCACCAAACCGAAGTAAAAACCATTTATATACTAAATAGATTCCATTTATGATATAAAATCCAAATGTTGAAACTCCATTTTAGAAATAAGGCCCGGGTCAAAAGTGCCACGTAAGCGATGAATAGTCATCTTTATGCTTAAAAAGGTCAACATATTGAATTTTATTAAAAATCTACTATGTCGTAGAGGGTTTTAATACAAGCATAACGGGCTTCAGTTTGAGTAAAACTGAGTTCGTTTGACCCAGTTTTTGATACTTACAAGATTAGTCGCTAGAAGATGACTCTTTTCTAAAGAGATTCTGAAGAGTTTTGACTAGAAATCTCTTAAACTTCATGAACGTCTCTAAAATCATTATCATAGCTAAATCATAATGTCTCCTCAACATATATCATTTAGTTTAATAATATGTTTAAGAGATTTGAATTCCTCGAGCGTCATATTATATCTATGCACTGTCCTCTTCAAGATTAAGCCTATTGGGTCACTCCTATGCTCAGATCAATTATGTGATTAGTCAAGCCAATGCTTTGATACTATTTGTAACACCCTAGGAATTTAGCTAACTTGTAGTTAAATTTATGATTCATCTCCCAACCTTGTGAGTGGAGAATGTGTAAAACAATGGCTTAGGAATCACCGTACACACAAGTTTATCCATAGAAAAGAGGATAAGCTGGAGTATAATATCTGTAGGGCATTTAAAACAATTAATTAGTAATTGTCTAAATCTCCTAATTTGGCCTTTATCAGAGTTTTCAGTTGAATAGTTAATCTGAGTGTATAATAGACAATTCTAACATTATTAAATATGGGGACAGAGTTTTACAACTAAAAGATTAAACCTAAATACAATAATTGTTGTCTTGATACCATAATCTTGATGTGGATCCCACCGATCAAACTCCTAAGGATTTTGTAAAATACTGAAGCATTTTATGAAAAAGAAATAACTGAATAAGTTGGCTGACTTAGTAAGCAAGTTATTTTGAAATATATGAGATATAAATTAAATAAAAAGGTTATTAAGAACTTATCATGATATTTTCACAAATGGCGGGTCTAATTCTCGTTATTATGCCCTTTAACAAAAATGGTGTTTAAAAAAAAAGGATTTAATCTCGATGATTAAACTCTTATTCTTAAATGTAGAAATATGCTTCATGAATTCTATATAAATTGTCATATGTTAATAATATGGTCTATTTGAGATTACCCTTTCTCAATAGGGTTAGCGCATCCAAAAGGACATCTGGTATAATTTTGGTGCCCTAGACATTGAACGAACGTACCATCTTATATTAGTCGTCCGACCTAGTTCGACCTCAGGTGGTCTACACTGACTAGCTAAGCTATAATTGGTGACCCACTCAATGAATGGTGCGCTGTCACAAACTAAACTATTGGATCCAAAGCACTTTTCATAAAATAACACTATTTGACCATAGAATCATCCCGTAATAATAGTAAGTCCATGGCTATTTATCCGTTGTGAGACGGTGCAACCATGTCATACGGTGTCAATATTGTTCATTTATTCAAAAATAGGAAATATATAATCAAATAACATCTTATCATAAAATGATAAAGTAAATCACATGGAACATTGTGCTTAGTCATCTAATATATCGTACTTCACAAAAATGCAGTTTCTTCACTCAATTAAAATACTTACCTTGATTGCTCATCCGATGCTTCAAACATTTTGCAATCCCTTGTTAATTGTAAAATAACCCGACAATATGCTAAGAACGTGATCTCTTACTAATCGTGAATCATTGTGTGTTCTTTGTCTTAAAAACCTATAATTTGCTATTTTTAGCCACCATCGAACGTTTGACACAATTATCAAATGTTTGATCCTTGAAGATCGAACGTTTGATCAAGAATAGTAGAACATTTGATGAAGAACAGTGGAACGTTTGATGAATGCCCAGAATCATGAAAGTCCAAAAACTCCTATCAAACCTACCTATAATTATTCTTAGACTTAAAACATCATCTAACAACATCATACAACATTAAAGCACGTAAATAATACACTTTTAAGGAAGTAAACACAGTGATTTCTTTTACCAAAACATTTTGGAAAGTTATCATAATAGCCTTTGAATCATTATGACATAGTTTGAAAACATAAACATGATCTTAACTAGTTTTAAAACAGTAAAATACAACATAATAAGAGTAAGGATTCGGAGGTTACCTTTGGAGAATAGAGTTTCCCTTCAATGAGATACCTTTCTTAGAAAAATCCTTCCCAAGACTTGTCAAACATTTTCTGGAAATTCTAGATCGAGTTTAGATGATTTTCTGATGAAATGGGGTATTATTTATAGGGTAATGAAGTGTTAAACCGATTCCTTACGTAAAATCTATTTTGAGAAATGATCGAATGTTTGATATACAATATCGAACGTTTGATCTATTTATATCAGAAAATCTAGGGTTCCTTATTAAACGTTTGATGAAAGTATCGAACGCTTGATAAAAGCACACTGAACGAACGAGAGCAGGCTGGCTTACAAGGGTGATGGACATTCCATAAAAGCATTGAACGTTTGATGTTCGTATTGACACACTCTGAGCATTGCGTAGGCTTTGCAAAGTATATGTTTGTACTTTCCAAGATCAAACGTTTGATGATGATCATCGAACGTTTGATGGTCACATTTTCTGAATAAAATGTTCTATAAATGTTTAACAAAATTGGAAGAGTGTTTTTAATCAATCTTTTCTCAAATATTTATAAAATAGCTTTTAATTATTTTGGGGCATTACGCAGTGAGCTGGCCTCTTGGATCCAAATGAAAAATTGATAAGTGTTGAATGTTACACATTCAAGCCCCTTAATTCACATATGTTAATCTCTTAGTTTCATTATAATATGATGTTTTTGTGTTGTTTTTGTGTTTTTCCCTTATTTTGAAGGTTTTGGAAGAAAAGAAGTCAATTCCATCAACTTGAGCTCGAAACACATGAATTGTGCAAAGTTGCTGAAAATCTGACCTTTGTGCACTATTTTGGCCATAACTCTTAGCTCAAAACTCGGATTAAGGCACGGTCAAGTGCGTTGGAAAGAGGACTTAGAGAAAAACAAATCATCAACCAAGAGTTTTTTCATCCAAGGTGCGCTCGAGCGCCCAAAATGACGCTCGAGCGCCATGGCGCGCTGGCGCGCTGCATCATGGCACCTAACGCTCGAGCGCCCAAAACTGAGCTCGAGCGTCGTCGTGCGCTGGGAACCTCCGAAGTCGGCAGAACTGATATGGAAAGAGGGTAATCCGACCCCAACTCAATCTTGGACTTCCTAGGGTGCACGAAATTGATTAGGTTGCTCCTAAACTCTATAAATACTCCCCTAAGTCCTCCAAAACAAATACACAAGCTTGAGGAGAAGAAATCAAAGGCTTCAAAGAAGGGTTTTCTTAGTTCTTTCTTTCTTTTAGTTTTTCTTTTGTTATTTCTTATGGGGATGATTTTCATCCAAATTATGTGTAGCTAATACTTTAGTTAGGGCTCGATTGAAGCCCTAATCATGTCTCTTTAAGGTTTCAATTTGTCTTGCTACAATTCATGTTTTGATGCTTAATTGATTTATCTCGGGTTTTTGTTCGTTCTTCATATGGGTTATGTATGGGTTTGATCATCTTATGTCATATAACATGTGTAGATTGTTATCTAGGTCAATTTGGATGACCGAGTCCTGGGCCTAGTAGAGTAACAAAAAGAACCAATTGCGGGTTCTTGGGGTAATCAACATGAAAGACCGGAATAGATACCATGGTTCTAGGTTTTAGTGTGTTTGTCGATTTCCATAGATTTATGCTTTCTCAAAGAACAACTTAGTAGATACCATGCTAAATCCTTTGAGAAAGAAAAGAATTAGAGTAGATACCATGCCTAATTCGTTGCTTAGGGAAATTCAATGGCTTTTGGAGTAGATACCATGCCCTTAGGCCGACAAACAGTGAGTATCATGATATGGTTGTAGCATTGTGCATATGTTACTTTATTTGAGTATGATAGTGGTGGATATCGAAGTCCTAGCCCTTTATTCTTATTATTTAATTCAATTATTTTATCTCATCTCATTCAAAATATCTTTTAGGAATTTCTTTTTAAACATAGTTTACCAATCCTCGTGGAATGATCTCGTATTTGCCGTCTATATTATCGTTTGATCTTGTGCACTTGCGAGTAAAACGTGCATTTATTCGCCTATTTATTTAGGTGGATAAAAGTACAACAAGTTTTTGGCGCCGTTGCCGGGGATTGTGTTAAATTGTGTTTTTAAAAGTTTTTCCTTTTAGTTTATTTATTTTTGTTTATTTTCATCTAAAAAAAAAAAAAAAAAAATCTGACTTTTGTTTCAGTTTTGTTTTGATCTGTTTCTGCAGCAAGGGGGCTCGAGCACTTTTCCAAACAGCAGCACTGAAGCTGCTGTGAACTGCAAAAATCAATTTTTGCCCATGCAAGGATGTCGATCTCAGAATTTAGCCGTTATTCCATATAATCCAGAGATTGAACGCACCATTCGACAACCTCGAAGGCCAAAAGAAGACTCCGAAGAAGAAGAGGAATTCGAAGTTAAGGAAAAGATGGCAGAAGCACACATAGAGAATCAACCTGAGCGGAAGCCGATGAAAAGTTCTTTCATTCCACAAAACCTCAATCAACCATCATGCATCGCCTACCAACCAAATGCACAAGGCAGTTTCAATTTATCCCCTCATTTACTCAACATGCTGCCACATTTTAGAGGCACACCCTCTGAGGATCCATACTTGCACATAAGAGATTTCTTTGATCTTTGCAAGACGCAAAACATTCATGGCTTAACTCCAGAACATATCAGGTTAATCCTCTTCCCTTTTTCATTAAAAGATAATGCTAAGTTGTGGTTGAACTCTTTGGCTGTAGGTTCTATTAACAATTGGGAGGAGTTAGCCACAAAATTTTTAAAGAAATTCTTCCCAGCCCAAAGGACTAGGCAATTGAGGAGGGAGATCCAGACCTTCCAACAAAAAGATGGAGACCTTTTCTTCGAGGCATGGGAGCATTTCAATGAGCTACTTATCAAATGTCCACATCACAACTTATCCCAAGAAGATCAGGTACAAGCATTTTATGAAGGTTTAGATAATTCTAACAAAAGTCTTGTAGATTCAGCTTGTGGAGGCGTGTTGATGGAGAAAAGTTGTGAAGAAGCCATAGAGCTCTTTGAGACTTTGAGCGAGAACTCCCAACAATTCTCATCCCGAGGGAGGCAAGGACTCAAAGGAAAGGGCGTGTATGAAGTCAATATTAACAATGGAGTCCAATCTCAAATGGCGACAATGGAGAGGAAGCTAGACATGATTGTGAAAGCAATGACATCACACAACATCTCCCCAATTCAGCAAGTACAACAAGTCGAGGTATGTGCCATATGTTCTCATTCTAATCATACCACTAAGACTTGTCCTATGTCTCCATTTGCAGTCC
>FXXK01001959.1:100738-108238 GCA_900184695.1 Betula pendula
CTATGCCTAATTCGTTGCTTAGGGGAATCAATGGCTTTTGGAGTAGATACCATGCCCTTAGGCCGACAAACAGTGAGTATCATGATATGGTTGTAGCATTGTACATATTGTTACTTTATTTGAGTATGATTAGTGGTGGATATCGAAGTCCTAGCCCTTTATTCTTATTATTTTAATTCAATATTTTTATCTCATCTCATTCAAGATATCTTTTTAGGAATTTATTTTTAAACATAGTTTACCAATCCTCGTGGGAATGATCTCGCATTTGCCGTCTATATTATCGTTTTGATCTTGTGCACTTGCGAGTAAAACGTGCATTTATTCGCCTATTTATTTAGGTGGATAATTGTACAACAAAAATCATAACTAAACTAAATCATATGGCCTTTCCCGTTTAATGGTAGTTCATGACACAAGGCCATGTATACTAAACGCACTTATTTTTACTATATTTTACATGCATGCATGATAAAAAATGCTTACACAAACTTCAGTTCATCTCATGCATGTTTTCTCATTTATATCAAAGTAGTATGCTAAAGCAATGATAATCATATAACAATATCCATGTGAGACTCACCCACCTCAGTTGTGGGAAAAGTCCTCAAAACTGACCATGAACTCACCAGTAAGGGGTGGCCAATGTTGGAACTAGTGTCCAAAACTCTAATTGATCATATTGTATTTAGCATTGTAATGAGTTATATTGAATTCCTTGAACTTATATATGAACAATAGGCATGTTTTGAAGTTGTCTTGGATTGCATAATGTGTAGTGTGCATATAGACATTTTCTAAGTTGCATTGAATTGATTACAGTGTGAGTAATAAATCTTTATCACACAGAAGACCATGGTCAAAAGTTCTCCTTATAACTTATTAAATATTTGTTCGTAGTCGTAAAGTGGAATCAGGAATTCCACCTAGACTATAACTTGTCAACTTTGGGATTTGTCTTAATCGAGTAAAGGAGTGTGACTTTAGGTTGACATTGTTAGTGCTATGGCAGGGTAAGGAATTACGAGGCTATGCACTAAACAGGACCATATGGGCCATGGTTATTCTATTATTAACTGTCATAGATAATGATGTGCATAGTAGACACTTGATTGCATTTTACTGTAAATTTTGAGAAGTATGTGGACCAGATGTGGTGATTGTTTTGATGTATCTCAGTGAGATCAAATCGATGGTCATACATTCTTTGTGCATTGGGCAATCATCATGTAGCATTGTGGCAAATCACTCTTTAAGAAGGAATCCAACTTCTTTGTAAGAGTTCAAAGTGACAAAGATATTCTCCTTATTTTAGGATCAATAAGAAAGGTCATCTTGAAACTTAGGCCTGAGTGGTTTCAGTGGTATTTAATTAAAATGATGTACAAGTATGAATAGAATCTCAAAAGGTACATTGGGATGATTTATAAAGTTTGGATCCAGGTACTCAAGGAAAAGAGATAGTGGACAAAGTGACAACTATATTCATCTTTATTTTCACTATGGAATTATCCATAGAGGGGTAATTTAGTAAATTCAAGATTGTTGCCAAAGGATTAATTGTTTTAACAAAATATGAATTAGAGTGCAGTTACAATTATTTAGTGGAATTAATTGTGATTATTAGTCAAGGAAATTAGTTATTTAATAACTAGTTTTGCAGAATTAATGAACTAATTCTATTTTTCTTTCGGGTCCCTTCTTGAGCTGTTGTAAATTGACAAGTATTTTTGTTGAGTCATTATTTATTTATTTGATTACATATATGTTTTTATTTAAATAAGACATGGGCCATAAATTAATATTGGAATTAATTTGGTCTTGTTTTATTTTAAATAAAATGGACTTAAGAATTAATTCTTAAGAGTTGTTCGGTAGGGGAGTAATTCCCCTTGTAGCCGACTTCCCCAAGGTTTTCCCTAGGGTTTTGTAAACCTCCTTTTGTCTCATTTCCAAGCAGACCTGTAATTCTAAATAGAGACTCAGTGAAGCAGTTTTACTCATTCCCCACTACTACAATTCACAATTTCTTGTGACTACACAAACAAACTCTATGTTCTTGGTTCTTTAGATTAGTGAGTAAATTAATATAAGTGAAATTCTTTTCTATTGCTTCAAAGGGAGAGATCATACTCTCTGTCATATTTAGCCATCAAGAAGAAGATCCGAAATTCTCAAAGAACAAGTGTTCTTTGTGTTCTTCAAAGTTCATCTTATTCTTCATCCATCCTTGAAGTTCTACAACAAGTTTTTTAAAGAACTAGAAGTCCTTTGAAGATCTCCGAGTTTCTCAAGCTTGGTGTTCTTCGTGTTATTGGCAAAGCTTCTTCACCTTCAAAGATCAACTATGAAGAAGATGAAGAAATGTCAAGAAGATGACAAACCAAAATCTCCTAGCCTCTTTGAAGAGGCTGAACTACTATGTAAGTAAAAACATCATCTACTTTAGTTTGTTTTTATATTGATCAAAGCATGCTTATACTTGAAGTTCATGATCCTAGATCATAGAAATTTTTTTATATTCCGTTGTGCCATATTTTCTTATGAATTCATGCATGATCCCCAACAATTGGTATCAGAGCCATACTTCAAGATATATGTTTTGATTTTTCTGCATGTAGTATTCGGCCATGCTTGGTTGTTTGTGTTGGAATTTTATTTCAACAACTCCGATGAAATTGATTAATGATTCCATCACCTTAAACATGTTGAAGTACATGTCAAGATATAATCTGGAACGTTTCAAATCAATAGGGGCACGTTTGGTTTTTTGATTATGATTTACCATGCGAAACAGTATTGCTGAAATTTTACTGCAGGGGCTGTAGGGATTACGAATTATTTCTAGTGTCTTAAACAAATGCTAAAATTATTTAGGGATTGTTTTCTGCAAGAAAAAATCGTGTTTGACTCAATGAAAAAATCGGATTCAAGTTTCAAATTTTCTTCGAACAGTTTTTGGTCCAATCTTTATTCGTCAATAGAATCTGCTTTTGTTTTACAGCAAGGGCTATGGGAATTACGAATTTTTTCTAGTATCTTAAAAAAATTCTAAAATTATTTGTGGATTATTTTCTGCAATAAAAAATCGTGTTTGACGCAATGGACAAATCGGATTCAAGTTTCAAATTTTCTTCGAACAGTTTTGGATCCAATTTTTATTTGTCAACAGAATCTGGTTTCAGATTGACAGTAGGAACATTGTTTGTTTTATTTTTCTGCACATGTTCATGATGCTTAAAAAATTAAAGTGGCTTTTGATTTCATATGTAAAGAGGATGGTTAACACATTGGACAAACTGGTTTAGTGTTTTGAATCTTTTATAAACTCGTTTTCTAAAAGGGTTTCCAACGTGCACCGATTCAAGTTTTTTTTTTTTTTATTTAAATCCTGGTACATGATTCATCTTGTATGATTTGCTTCTTGATAAATAATTATCGAAAGAAATTTCTTTGATTATGGATTGAGTTCATATGAAGATATAACATATGAATGATCAAAAGAGTATTGTATTTTTTAAAAGGAAGAACTTAGGATGTTATCTTAAGTTCTTGAGTTTAAAAATACATGGAAAGGAAATCAAAAGTTTGTTTTTGGATGCATGGATTACATGATGCTTGATGATTGTTTTCATTGTATCATGCATGCATCTTTTGTTTTGATGATTGGTTGTATGTTGACTTTGTCACCATGCATGCATGAACATGAACTTTGCTCATAACCATGCAAGGGATAATAGTCATAAATTTAATTTGTGGCTATGGCCTCTTTAGTTAAGAAGAAGCTAGGTCGCCACCTCATAAGTATAATACCTAGGGCATCACACCTTAGGGGTGACAAGCCTTTAGGATAAGTAGGGTCATTACGAACCCTAATCCATAAACCTTAGAAGGATGAGTTCTAGTAATTATGGAAAAGTTATCTCCATAATAAGGGTTGGAATTATCTTAGTGGGAGTGGGAATTTAGACTCCAAGATATAATATGTGACAATTCCCTCTTCGGATTATGGTTATTCATATTTATGAAGAACAAGCCATGTCATTATAAGTAGAACTTCCTATAGATATACGTATGTTGAATATAATGTTCTAAAAGAAACTAGAACACCTAATAAGATAAGTGTCCTAAATTCTTTTAGGAACACTTCTGGGATTAGGAGGATAATTCGATTGAAAGGCAGGTAGAATAAAAACCCATGTTTTAAAATATCAAGTGGGAGAGAGATTCTTAATGTTGATCTCACAGTCTCCATCATAGGTCTACAAGGTAGTAGTAAAGGAAGAACGCTCCAACGTGGCCTCGAGCCTCGCATTCCCTACAGAGGGTGTTCTACACTTTGCAGATTATAAGGTAGATCTCCGAAAAGGATAAGATGAATAATGACCCAAATTCAATCACATCCACCTATCTGAGGAGGAGTCACTTGATGGTCATTAGGAAGCAAATTGATAGTACACACTTGACTAATCTAGGGTATTAATCTCCCCGAGGAGCTATGTTATCTTATGGTTAGAGACTAAAGAAAACCGACTGTTTATTAATATCCTTTTGGTATTAAGAATGAGCTTGAGTCTCGCCCAATCAAGGTAATTAAAAGTTCCTCGACTTGGCCTTGTGCCTTGCATTCCCTTCGGATGGAATTTTTTAAATTACGGGATTGGGTTGTCATTGCTTTTAAACTTTATATTATTGGGTTTTCGCATATCTAGTTTAATTGCTAAATTATGGCTTGATTGTGATTCATTGTAATTTCAGTTTTTGCTCCTTATGATCTGTGTAATTTACCGGCCGAACCTTTCTTAATTATCTCCTCCTAAAATTATCATGAGTGGAGGAATATTTTCGATAAATCTTTGACAAGGAAAGGACGTCGTTTCCTTGATGGACGACTTAAGTATTTGGGCTTTAAAACCAGCGAAGAACATAATAAAAAATATACTTAGTGGGAGTTTCTTAACAGCACCGCTAGAGAGCATATCTTGACGTCTGTGGACCTAGAGCTTTATGGTAGGTTGCAAAACCTAATGTATGCTTCAGATATGTTAAAGCAACTAAAGGAATGTTTTGGAGAATATGGTTCATCTTCCAAGATGGATATATAAGTGAGGATGATGTTGGGTCAATTAACAAGAAAATTGTCAAGTTGAAAGAACTCGGTATGTTGGGAATGGAGGTTAATAATCAATCTAGTATTGATATGATCTTTCAGTCTGTCATTGATTCATGTGAAAGAAAGATGAAGTTGAAAGGCAAAGAGGTTTGCTCTTCATCAGGATCACAAAATGAAATAATGAACAATGACATTTATCTACCTTGCATCATAGAAATAGGCAGCTCATCTAATTCGGAACCAAAAGGTCAAGAAAGAGATGAAGAAGCCAGGGATGTCATTAAAGCTAGGAACAAGCCAAATCATCAGAAGATGATTTGTTTCTTCTGCAGGTGTGAGGGACACAAAGCTAAAGAATGCCCTGAATATTTACTCAATAAAGGTTCAGGTAATATTTTCCTTAGTTTATATGCCATTTAGTTAAATCCCACGAAATTTATTTCAGTGTGAGGATTTGTTACTAAACAAGCATGCAACTTGGTGCAAGGGCTACCAAGAGCCAGATGAACAAAAGGAAGATTATATGAACAGTGAGGATTTGGATGTAGATCCATATCCACAGGAAATGAAGAATATTTAGATCAAACTATAACTATTTTTGTAAAAACGTTTTGCAATAAAAGAATTGATATTTTCCCAATTCAAGTATTGCTTGTAGTTTGCTTTAAATATAGTCTTATAGTCTATTAATAATCTTTCTATTATAATGCATGTTTATTCTAGAAAGACTTGGGTTCGTTTTTATACTAATGAATTGTTCATCCATTAAGGATTCAAGGACTAGTCAAAATGAGCCCTATGAGCCCATTGGATCTTAAATAAATCCTAGTCCAAGTATCCTTAATAGAAGCCCTTGAACAAAGATCTGTATGAAAAAGACGAGTGTCTTGGTTTGTCATAATTTGATATATTCTTGGAAAATGAAGATTTTTGCGGATAGGGCTCCTAGAGTTATCCAGATAACACGATTACATCTATTGAAGAATAATTAATCAAAATGGTACCTCTTGCACATGATTGGTTTATACCATAGTATGTGTGAATTACTAAGAATAAATAAGTAATAGAAATTTATCTTTACTCTTACTTAGGTTCTTAAGGAACATCAATGGATGTTTTAAGAATTAAAGAAAAGTAGAGATAAGATTCTAATAGATTAATCGATTATACAGGTTGGTGTTAGAATTGATTTTTGTTGTGATATGATATCTAGTGCATACAATATTGTAGTGGGAATATACATATTCTACAGAATAGTGAACTACAATATCTTTGATATGGATAAATGCTTTGATTAGTTGAACTACCAACTAATGTCTAATAATTTGTAGAATGCCTAAAAGCATTTAAACTCATAAGTTCTACTTGAGTCTATGAGTGGGAGTAAGAATGGATGGGAAGGATAAAACTTTCAAAGTAATGGTGATAAAGAATTTTCCTCAGAAAGATGGGAGTCAACTAGGAGAAATTTTTTTTATCAATAACCATGCTTAAATATCTATTCAGATGGTCATAAGTTTCCATTATGACAGAAGTATCTAATGGATACAGTTAGACAGATGCTTATCTAAAAGATCCAGATAGCCTTAAGAGCAGTATACAAAAATGTATCTATGGCTCTGAGCTAATATCATAGGTTGTTAGAATATCAAATGTCTTAATAAGACAACATATGCAAAGGAAGTTGTACCAAAGCAGAAATGAAGTATTAATAAAGGTCCCACATCACAAGCAAATGATGTGAAGGATTATTAATAGTCAAAATCCATTGGATTATTGACAGTTGTCATAAAGGTCTTTCCTATTTTAAGGAAAACAGCGAGTTGGATATAGCGACTTGATGTTTGAATAACAAAGTGTTGTTATCTCCATACTTGGTAATAAATTTGCATTCGCAAATTTATCTCAAGGATGAGAAAACCCTCAAAGGGAATCTCCCAAGGAGATAAGGACAAGGCAAAATCCTAAAAGACTAAGTTCTGTTAGTTTCTGGGTTACTCGTTACTTGTCATAGCAAAACCCAGTTTTACTGAGTGATTAAAAACTGCAGATATGTGTCAAAATTAGAATTTAAGACAAGTGGGAGATTGTTGGAACTAGTACTGTCCAAAACTCCAATTGATCATATTGTATTTAGCATTGTAATGAGTTATATCGAATTCCCTGAACTTATATATGAACAATAGGCATGTTTTGAAGTTGTCTTGGATTGCATAATGTGTAGTGTGCATATAGACATTCCTTAAGTTGCATTGAATTAATTATGGTGTGAGTAATGAATCTTTATCACACAAAAGACCATGGTAAAGTTTTCCTTGTAACTTATTAAATATTTGTTTGTAGTCGTAAAGTGGAACTGGGAATTTCACCTAGACTATCACATGTCA